>JAYJMH010070191.1:0-11202 GCA_036873815.1 Phacellophora camtschatica | reverse complement strand
TACCGGCATCCTGAGCTGAGCGCACAGAGGCTGGTGCTATGGGAACCAACTCATGGACATAGAAGAAGAGGGAGACCTAGAGAAGTGTGGAGAAGCCATGTTCGTTCTCGCCGGAAGGCGCCTTAAGTCAAGTAAGTCAAGTTACGTGCAAATCCATGGAAACATGCTTATTGTAGGTCTCTAGGCGCATTCGATCAGGACAGGAATTTTTATTACCTAATGAGTACTTCTGATCGCAGTTCTGGATGCCCTGTAACAAATTATTAATGTTCATTTGTTTTTATTCGTGATTTCTTGTTTTCATGTTTTCATATTTTTCTATTTTTGGTCAGTTTTCTGTCGTATCTGATCTCGTAGCTATAAATAATGGGCTGGCGTTTTGTTCAGCAGCTTTTTTCGGTCAGAAAGAATCACGTTACAGATGGAAAATGAGAAGCTCTATACTTGCTCTATACGGATTTAGGACGTATCCTGTTCAATTAGTTAATTATTTCATGGCTACGAGGATCAACAGATTTTAAGTTTGTACGGAATGCATGTTGTTTTCTGATGCATTGTGATTTATTTATTGTTTAATTTTTGATTTTATTTTTTATTTAAATACGTATTTATTTTAATTAATTGAGACTTTGTCACTGCAACTTTGAATTTCGATTTATGTTAAATTTGTACTAATGTTGAATTAATTATTCATAGTGAACAACAATTATTGAGTATGAGTGAGCAGTCAATGTGTTGTTTCTTGCTGGTATTCCTGGAAGAATATGGGCTCGTTCAGTCGCATTTGTAGCGGCGAAACGTAGAGGCTACAATGTCCGTGAGCCGTTAATTGAAGATATTTTATTTCGTGAAACGTGATTTTTTGTATAAAATAACGTGATTCGTGAGAACATATTTTCATTTTTTCTGTATCATAGAGAAATTCTGCAAAATATTCTTATTCCATCACAGGAAAAAATCTGGTTTTCATTCGATCGTTCCTGTCGCTCCCGTCGCTGCGATTGTCAAAACATTTACCAGTGACTGGAGCGACAGGAGGGATTGAATAGTTTGCACTTGTTTGCTGTTTCAATTTTGTAGCGATGGGGTTCCTATTGGGGACAAATTTTTGTAAAAATAAAATGGCTTCAATAAACTGAAATATTATCCTTCGAGCATGCAATTTTTAGCCTGCAGGCAGCAATTTTTTAATCGTAGCGATTTTCCAAAGATACAGAGAATGAATAAAACAAACAAAACACCATTTTTGGAAAGAGAGATTTGCAAATAGAGGAACCAGTTGACAGCTTTCATACTTCCTTGCTTCTTCTATAGAATTTGGAAAACCGACAATTTCTCCTTCTTCGATTTCTATTGTAGCCATTATTATTAGATGAGAGAACAAACGGGTTTAACAAGCAAACAAAAATTGGCAGAATGTCATTGGGATCGCTGATTTTTGAAATCCATGTTTTCATTAAATAGTTTTGGGCCGTTCTTGTCGCTGAAATAGAATCTTTCTATCTCAGCAATAGGGTGTCGCTAGCATCGCTCCGGTCGCAGGACAATTTTTCAGCGATGGAAGCGACAGGAGAGATCAAATAGAAACCAGGCTTTTGTTTCTATTTTCTTTCTATATTTTTATAAGGTTTTTCTGGAAAGGGATACCTGTAACATAGAGAGGGGGCATGGGGAATATGCCCCAGAGACCTAAATAAAAACAAAACTCACTCTATGCATTGGCCTTAAATAAAAATGAAACTCTTTCAGGGGTCCCAAATAAAACAGGGCTCCATGCAGGGGGGGGCTAAATGAAAACGAGACTCACTTTACACTTGGGCTCCAATAAAAGAAGACCCTATGGAGAGACCCAAATAAAATATGTGGCCAGGCACTTGCGCTAAAAAACTACAACATACTAGAATGAAATATTAATTATTACCAAATTTTAAGGCTTGTTTTCTCGTGAGGAACTGAGACTGATCATGCATTTAAAGATATGTATCATTTAAAGGCAATTGATAATACAGAGTTGTCTAAAACCTCTATAGTAACAGTAATAGTAATAATGTAACTGGCATGGAGATTGAGATATATTGTATGAATATTCATACAATGTAAAATATCTATATTGTATGAATGATTCCTTTTGTTATATATATATATATATATATATACCTCTATTCCAAAGGCTCTACCACCTGGCTTTTTAGGGGGACGATATTTTCCGTGAAACCTATAAATTTTAATTTGCCACCCTCATTAATAGACTAGTCATTAAATATAGTGAGGGGAGGAGGAGGAGAAATTTAGGGATTTTGAAATTTCAATATCAAAAAGACGGTTCCTTAAAAAACTGTGAATGATAGTGTTGTTTTGAACTCCAGAATGACATTTTGATCCGAGAAACATAACAACCTTTACCAACCTTCACCTGAAAGTAGTGGAGTAGCGAAGGCGAGTAGTATGATATTTCAAGATTGTAGCTAACAACAAGAATTTTAGGAAATTAGAAGGGAGCGGCAATTTGCGGAGGCAAGATTGAGGGGTGCAATAGCCCATTGAAGAAGAAGACTTAAAGTGGCGTTGCTCCTCGTGCTTTTGATGACAGCGACCAGAAAATTGAAATGACAATCGCAGCAGTTTTCGAGTTGCTTTCCCGCTATCCAATTAGCATTCGACTCATGAGTTCTAAAATGGCACACCTATTGCACAAGGAACTCTGGCATCCAATGCAGAAGACAACACAAACAACTGCGCATAGTTAAAGGCAACAGAAAAGACTTATGGGAAGGAAAATAAATTAAAACTAATTTATGAAGTTAGTTAGGCACATAACGGCAAGCTCACCTCCTAATTAAATCTGCCGAACCTAACTGATTCGAGCGTCGCGCCTCTCATGTACTTCATGAGTTAAGCTCGGCACATGAGAAGTTCGACATTTCAACCAGGCCTAACTCAAAAATCTACAATAGCAAAAATACCAAAATAGATATTTTTTTGCACAAGAACATCCTTTATAAGATACGTCAAGCTAAGATTCGGTTAGAAATTTTTGGTATCTCAGAAATTACTTAAGTTCAATACAAATTGTACGTTGAACAATTGAACTGAAACACAATTTAAGGATATTTTTGAGAACGGTGGTGGGTGTAACACAAGTTTACACAAGTTAAATGTCAATGCAAAAATAAGAAAAATCCAGTCTGAAATTGAACCAGCTGTCCTTATAACATAACGTGTATTAAACTTCTTAAAATCCTATTGCATCACAATATAATTTTAAATTATGCGATTTCTAATGTTTTAAACTAATGCAAATAGATAAAAATTTTCAGCAGTGAATCTGAGCTGCACCGTATTTACAAATGCAGCAAGCAAATCCAAGCACGTAAACTACTTTAGCTATTTAGCTACAAAATTCATATCTTCATCAATGATAATAAAGTTAAAGCTTAAGGTTAAAAAGTTAAAAAGTTGAGATTTTCTAAAAAAAAGATTTCATGTTAATTCTATAAAAGGGACAATGATATCATGTTCGTATAGAATCTCCAATAAGAATCAAAACTCACCACATTAATATGCAGCCTCTTGCATCTGGCATGCACTTCGATATAATGATCCTCTTTCCAGCTTGTCTGGGGTAAACATTAAAAATTCAATAGCACCAGTTATCATCACTGCGCATGTTTTCTATTGGGCTCCAATAGTAGAAAGTAGATCGCAGTGAGAAAATGAGATGATGTGGACACACTCACGGTCTTTAGATATATGACAAATACTGATTGAGGTTTTCTGAAACGGGTATTTTAAGAACCAATTTTATTTGTCATATGTCTGTCGCATAATAGCCCAAGTACGTTAAAATTGGAATGGCTGTTGTGATTTGACATTTATATCTTCATTGGATAGCATTTATTTATTTGAACTTTCACTGCAGGAAAAAAAACGCACAGTAGAATATAGGATCTGTTTGCGATGAAAATCCAGAGGCGGAGCTCGGCTTAGAGGATTGGGGGGGGGGGGGCAAAAAAGGTTCTTCAGGGAGAGATCTGGCTCACTGGGCTGCAATAACAGTAACAAAATGGCCCACTAAGCCGATTAAAAAGAGGTTCAGGGCTGTAGCCTCCCTGGTTCCACTCCTGTGAAAAACAGATGGCAATGTTCATTTCCTGGCGAGATTCTTTGCTGACCCTTTGCTAATAGCATGAAACCTTTTTCCTTTTCTAAAAAAGAAAGACACAGTTGTTCTATTAATTCAAATTGAATGCGTCCAGGGTAACAAAAAGCCAATTTCAAGAAATGTTCGGAGCGGCACTGAATTTTTCTGATGTCAGCTCCAATGCAAATATATTAATAGGTGTAGCAAACTCTATGCAGAGATGTTTTATTTAGCCAATCACGGAATGTCTGGCAGGAATTAAAAAATGTTTCCAAGCTGCTATGGAGGAGTATTGATGCGCATCATTTTGTTTTTGCTTCACGTTGATGTAAAAGGCTTCAACTTGAAGTTTGACATTTGTTTCCCAAAATACAAGTATTTTAAAATACAAGTATTTTCAGCAGATGGTTTCATTGACTATAATTCCATTGTCAAACAAGATCTCAAACTATAAATTGAATTGCTTAGATCAGGTTCAAGAAAAAACAAAAAAAATTATTTTGGCTACACGGAGACATATTTTCTTGAAAAATGCAGAAATTTAAGTGCAGATCGGTAAATATTTACAAAAAACTAAAAGAATTATTAAACCAGCTGCAAAATAATTTAGGCTACACAGAGACATAATTTCTTGAAAAATGCATAAATTTAAGTGCAGGCCAGTAAATATTTACAAAAAACCATAAGAATGAATTTTCACGTTGATATGTGTACATCGCGTGAGGTTAAACGTTTAAAAATTAATGGTTATGGCAAATCACGCAGTGCACTGATAGTTGTTTTTAGTAAATACATAATTGCATATGGATATAGAATTGTTTCATATTTTCTTGAATAATGAATATAATAAGCGCAGGTCAGCATACACGTTCACATTTATAGGTTTAGGCCATGTGACGTTAAACTTTTAAAAATTAATGGTTATTTTAGCAAACCAATCAGGGCACTTAATGTTGTTTTTAGCAAATACATTATTGCATATAATTGTTTACCTTTCCTTGAATTAGTACATTAAAAGTTGGTCACAAAATTGATGTGGCAAATTTGGCGTTTTAGTAGGATGTAGGATAATCATAGCATGATAAAGATCGAAAACATGCAGATAATAACTTTAGAAATAATATTTCGTAATTTCCAGCTTTATGATCATTTGACTTATGTCTCGTTCAATTCCTACCCTTACCACCCCCCCCCCCCGGGACACCCCCGGGCATTTGCACATAAACAATTCCCGGCCCCCGGGCATTTGGCTGTTAATTTTCCCCGGCCCCCGGGGCATTTGACAATCCTAAATGCGTTTACTGGGAATGTGTTTTTTCTCACTTCCCGGCCCCCGGGCGTTCGCCAAAAAAATTTCCCGGCCCCCAGGCATTTGTGCATGAAATTTTTGTTGACCCCCGGGCTGCCCGGGGGGGGGGGGGGATGGTCAGGGTAAGAGTTGAACGAGACATTACAAAGAAGCAAAAGTTCTAACAAGAATCATTACATTTGGCAATGCATTCCGTTAAAATGTGTTACCTTGGTTCCGACGGTACTTAAACAACATAAAATTTTTGCTATCGTCATATGTAAAAACAAAATGTTTAGCTAACAACTTTGAATAAATTGAAATGTTGTGTTGGTTATATATTTTATAGCAACTGTCAAATTAAAAATTAATCAAAATGCTTTTTCTTAAATGTATCTTCATCATCAGAAGTCAGATTCTGTCAATGTGTTTTCTTGTAATAAGCTATCATTATTAACTTTTTTTCATATCCGCCAAAGACAAATTCCTTGTTTGCGGTGCATTCGCATGGCAAACGAAGTAATATCATAAAACATTGGACACTTTGTTTATAAATGTCATGTTTATAAAGCACCAAAACTTACCGCTGTTCCGCCTAGCCTTCTTCTTTAGCCTGAAACTGTTAAATTTATATAATTTGTTGTGCTTGGCTTCAAGAATAGGTATTTTGGTCTCTTAATTATGCTACCGCAAAACCTTTTTTAAATGTTCTAGATGCTATTTTCTCGAAATGATCCCATTGAATTATATTACAGTGTTTTATCTTTTATGTCCGGGTTTGAATTTTAATAAAAAATTTAAATACTTCCGCAATAGTCTATCTACCATTTCAGAGTAAACAGGAAACTAAAAAACTTAAAATTGGTCTTGGTTACAACGAAGTACCAAGTTAAAATTAAAAAGTTTCATTCCTTAAGTGGGGATTTCTGAAAAGAATCCCCGGCTAGCTTTTTTTTGTTTGTAAACATCTTTCTAGTTTTTGAAATACAAAAATACAATGGTTTGAAGGTGCGCTTTAACTTCACCATCCAGGGGCCAGGCCATCCATTTAGTTCGTCCGCAATAACGGGGTGGTCGAAAACCGAGCACAAGGAAATAAAAAAGGAGCAGCAAATGAAAAAAAAGGCAGAGAAAAAAAAAAAAGCGTAATTACTACTCAGAAAATAAATGCAAAAATACGTGAAAAATAAATACAGTCTTTCATAATAAAATAAAATTAAGAGGGGGGCTTCCTGTGGCTTGGTGAAGAGGGATTCATTCAAAAGATGAATTAAAACTGCATTCAGAGTAATTTTGAAAATAGTACTTCAAACCATACTGCTTCCTGTTATTCTAACAAAATATAACAATAATTATTTCATATACCATTGCAGTTATGACAATAGCATGATGCATTTCATGATAAATAGCGGCAGTAAAATAGATGTATCTAGCTTAATAGCAGCATTACGTTTCTATAATGACTGACAAATTGGACATTTTGTTAGTGCTTAATTAACCTCGATGGTTCGAAATTGAATCAGCCATAGGGCGGGGGGGTACATGTCCCACGGTCGACGGTGAGATTTTATAAACAAACCAATCTTTAATGTTTAAATTTTCCTCTTGAATAATGGACGGAAGAAAGTCTTACTCAATAAAAAAAGGTTGTGTTGAAGGTGATCCTCTATAGGTTTGTTTTGTTCTTGGACACCTGATTTTTTTGTATAAATCAGTAATATAACATAAAATTTTAGATGTGATATTAAACTGTTCAGAGATCATGAGTCCCTCTTCAGTTTCATTACTGTTAAGTGTAGATTATCTTATTCAACACATACTGATTGACCCAAAAAATCTCCGTTTGGAGGGCTGTCTATCCAAATCCCTTAGACAACAATTCTCAAATAAGGCACAAAATGACATCCATCTCAAATAAGACTGATTTTAGAAAAGTTTAATTTTTTGTCAAAAAGTAAGCTATTCCCTTTTTGGTCTAATTTTGCTGATTGAGAAAAGTTAAATTTTTACTAAAAATTAAACTTAAAACCGTACCAATAAGACTAAAACCTTACCTTACCAAGTCTAATTTTTCTGCAAAGTTGAGGCTATAACCATACCATTTTGGTTAAATTCTGCTGATTTATAAAAGTATAAAATTTTCACAAAAAGTAAGGCTATAACCTTGCCATTTTTCCTAAATCTGCTGATTTATAAAAAGTCCTGTTGTTTTCGAGAAGTAAGGCTATAACCGTACCAATTTGACCTAAATCTGCTGATTTTAAGAAAGTTTAATTTTTTGCAAAATGTAAGGCTATAACCTTGCCATTTTGGTCTAAGTCTGCTGATTTTTAAAAGGGAAATTTTTTACAAAAAGTAAGACAATAACCTTACCATTTTGGTCCACCTCGGCTGATTCGAAAGAGTCTAATTTTTGTCAGAAGTAAGGCTGTAACCTTACAATTTTGATATAATTCTGCTGATTTAAAAAAAGTTTAATAATTTTCCAAAAGTAAGGCTATAACCTTACCATTTTGGTCAAATTCTGCTGATTAATAAAAGGTATAATTTTTTACCAAAAGGTAAGGCAATAACCTTACCATTTTGGCCTAAATCTGCTGATTTTTAAAAGTATAAATTTTTGCTGAAAGTAAGGCCATAACCTTGTCATTTTCCCTATAACAGCTGACCTATAAAAAGTCTTATTGTTTTCGAAAAGTGAAGCTGTAACCTTACAATTTTGTTCTAAATCTGCTGATTTAAAAAAGGTTTAATTGTTTGCAAAATGTAAGGCTATAACCTTGCCATTTTAGTCTAATACTGCTGATTTTAAAAAGTTTAATTTTTTGCAAAATGTAAGGTTATAACCTTGTCATTTTGGTCTAATTCTTCTGATTTTAAAAAGTTTAATTTTTTGCAAAATGTAAGGCTATAACCTTGCCATTTTGGTCTAATTCTGCTGATTTTAAAAAAGTTTATTTTTTTGCAAAATGTAATGCTATAACCTTGCCTTTTTGGTCTAATTTTTCTGATTTTAAAAAGTTTAATTTTTTGCAAAATGAAAGGCTATAACCTTGCCATTTTGGTCTAATTCTTCTGATTTTAAAATAGTTTAATTTTTTGCAAAATGTAAGGCTATAACCTTGCCATTTGGGTCTAATTCTGCTGGTTTTAAAAAGTTTAATTTTTTGAAAAATGTAAGGCTATAACCTTGCCATTTTGGTCTAATTCTGCTGATTTTAAAAAGTTTAATTTTTTGAAAAATGTAAGGCTATAACCTTGCCATTTTGGTCAAATTCTTCTGATTTTAAAAAAGTTTAATTTTTTGCAAAATGTAAGGCTATAACCTTGCCATTTTGGTCTAATTCTGCTGATTTTAAAAATGTTTAATTTTTTGCAAATGTAAGGCTATAACCTTGCTCTTTTGGTCTAATTCTGCTGATTTTAAAAAGTTTAATTTTTTGCAAAATGTAAGGCTATAATCTTGCCATTTTGGTCTAATTCTGCTGATTTGAAAAAAGTTTATTTTTTTGCAAAATGTAAGTCTATAACCTTGCCATTTTGGTCTAATTCTGCTGATTTTAAAAAAGTCTAATTTTGTGCAAAATGTAACGCTATAGCCTTCCCATTCTGGCCTAATATTGCTGATTTTACACAAGAAACATTTATTGCCATACGGGAAGGCTATAACCTCACCATTTTGGTTAAACTCTGCTGATTTAAAAAAGTCTAATACCATTTTGGCCTAAATCTGATGATTTTTATAAATATAATTTTTTACCAAAAGTAAAGCTATAACGTTATTATTTTGGTCTAAGTCTGTTGATATTAAAAGTATATTTTTTTCCAAAAAGTAAGGCAATAACCATACACTTTGGTCTTATTCTTCTGATTTAAAAAAGTATACTTTTTTACCTAAAAGTAAGGCTATAACCTTTCCATTTTGGTCTAAATTTGCCGATTTTTACAAGTGTAGTTTTTTACGAAATTATGAGGCCATAACCTTACGATTTTGCTCTAATTCTGCTGATTTATAAAAGTATAATTTTTTTACGAGAAGTAAGGATAAAATGTTACTATTTTCTCGTAAATCGGCTGATTTTTAAAAGTGTACTTTTTACCAAAAAGTATGGCTATAGCCTTTATCATTTTGGTCTAATTCTGCTAGTCTATAAAATTCACAGTTTTTGCCAAACGGTAAGGCTATAACCATACCATTTTGGGCTTACTCTTCTGATTTAAAAAAATTATAATTTTTTACCTAAAAGTAAGGCTATAACCTTTCCTTTTTGGTCTAAATCTGCTGATTTTTATAAGCATAGTTTTTTACGAAAAAGTGAGGCCATAACCTTACCATTTTGCTCTATTTCTGTTGATTTATAAAAGCTTTTTTACTTAGTAGTAAGGCTACTATCATATCATTTTTGCCTAAATCTGCTGTTTGAAAATTCTAATTTTGTGGGAAAAATTTATGAAAAAAAATTCCAATTCGGCTAAATTCTAGTAATTTTAAAAATCTTTTTTTAAAAGGCTATAACGTTATTATTTTGGCCCAAATTTGGATTACAATAAAACTTCTCAAACTTGGCAAAACATAAGGCTATAACTTTACCAATTTAACCCAAATTTGTATAATTAGGAAAGGGCTCCTTTTAGTCCGAACGTAATCCTGAGGCCTAAGAATAAGGCTAACCTTACCGTTGTGTCCAAAACTAACCAATTTTGAAGCATTTAATTTTTGGCCAAAAAGTAGTTCTATTACCTTACTGTTTTAGGAAAATATTACCAATTTTGAATCAATCAAAATATTGCCTATGAGTAAGGTATAACCAGGTAAAAATAGCCAATTTTCAAACATTTCAATTTTGCCCGAACGGTAAACCTTACCGTTTTGTGCAAAAATGGCAAATTTTAAAGCATTTTATTTTTGGCCTAAGAGTAATGCTATTACCTTACCGTCTTAGGAAAATATAGCCAATTTTAAAACATTCGATTTTTGGTATAAGAGTATGGCTATAACCATCCAGTTTTGGCTAAAAATAGCCAATTTTCAAAAATTTCAATTTTGGCCCAACGGTAAACTATATAACCTTAAAAATTTGGGTAAAAATAGCAAAATGTTGAAACATTCAGTTTTCGGGTCAAGATTTTATTTCTTTATTTTAGCAGATTTAAATTTATTTATTTTATTTATGGCGCTTTTTGCTCGCTTTGGTTTCCCAAAAATTTGCTTATGTCAAATTTAATCATTTCCAGCCCACAAAATCAAATTTTAATTCATTGATATAACTGCTATTCTGAATATTTGAATTTCCTCGATGAAATTAGTTACAAACAGAAAAATGGAATGGCTTTATAAGTATGTGTATGTATTCCCGCAATAGAGTAAATTAAGTATCACTACTATTTACTATATGATTTAGCAAGAGGCTAGACCACTTCAAGGAATTAATTGGCAACAATAGCAAAATAGTTGCTTTAACTTTCAAATTCAGCTAATGTCAAACTATTTGTGATCATCTGCTGCTAAAATTCTACATAGTACTTTTGACATAAATTTACCTTACTTTACCTCAATCGGCTTGATGACTGTTGGGTATGGAAAAGAAGCCGTGCACACATTACTCCATTTTCATTGTGAAACATTTTTGCTGCTGAAAATATTGCCAGTTTAAACTTTTAAGTCCCGTCACATAAAACTATTTCAAACCTAGTTCACAACGAAGTGCGTTGGAAGCTGTTATACGAATTCGAATTGGGGGGGGGGGGGGGGGGGAGTTGTTATCAGACTAAA
>JAYJMH010070180.1:0-11202 GCA_036873815.1 Phacellophora camtschatica | reverse complement strand
TATGATCGAGTAATAAAGTATGCTTCCACTGCAAAATCTAGTCGTTCTTAACTGATAACACCTCATTGGGCCTGACATTTTGGTAGCAGAGGGTAGTTGCTATTTTAGCAGCCCCTCCCGGCCTAATTGCCTAGCTGTTGTCGTGGAACGGATTCCATGAATGTTTTTGTTTTTGAACTCTTCAAGTATTGGATGCGTTTGAGATTTACCTAGAAACGTTTGGAGTGAGTTTGTTAATTGATAAAGGGTTGAGTTCAAGATGGCCAACAGCAATAGGGCAGAGGAGCTACAGTTGTCAATTGAAACCACACTCTACACGATATCGGAGGTAAGACTCAGAGAAACAGCAAATTATTTGAAGGTCAAAGATGTAGAAAAACTGTCAAAGAGATTGCTTATCAAGAATATTCGCGACCTGGTTGACGAAATCATTTCAGTGGGTGAAGAAGAAGAGAACGCTGAAGACAAACTTTTAACACAGCTGAAGGATATCATTGCGTTCATGAAAGGAGATCCCCCGCCGTTGGAAAAATCAGTAAACGAAAATGAAAGCGAAGACAGTGATGACGAAAAAGAAAGAGAAGTATTGATGTCAAAAGCAAAGGAAGACCTAGTAAAGATGCAGGAAGATTTTATGAAGATGCTTAGTGATCAGGAACAGAAAATGATGGAAGCAAAACAACGAATCGAAAGGCTGAGTAGTATAAATGGTAGTAAGTCTCCCAGTTTATTGTCAAGGTCACCTCAAAGTCCAGCGAAATGTCAAGAAATGAGTAAACCCCTTGTTGTTGAAAATGGTAACATGCAAATGAGAAATGTAGTCAGATTTAAAGATCTAAAAATTCAAGGCACAATTTCTAATGAGAAAAATCGTATTTCTTATACAAGCCTAAATAAACAAATTGAAAGTGCTGTTGATAAGGGTTATTCGGAAAGAGAAATCGTAGATGCCGTGATTAATTCTGTTTTGCCAAGCCTTCATATCAGATCTTATTTAGAAAGTATCAAAAATTTGAGCTTAATTGAGTTGCGCCAAATATTGCGTAGTCACTACTGTGAAAAATCGGCAAGTGAAATTTATCAGGAACTCACTAACGTGGTTCAAGAAGCAAGTGAGTCCCCGTTGACTTTCTTGATGCGCGCTCTTAAGTTGCGACAACATATTTTACTTGCTAGTCAAGAAAATGGTTCCAAAATACGCTACGATCAGTCACTTGTTCAGAGTGTGTTTTTAAATACAGTAGAAACAGGCCTTGCTGATGATGCGATTCGCAATCGAATTCGTCCATTTTTGCAGATGTCTACTGTCACAGATGAACTTTTAATTCGTGAAATCAATGCAGCAACAACTACTGAAAGCGAGCGTACAACAAAGTTAGGAACACGACGACGCGTAGCTAAAACAAGCCAGGTTTCTGTTGCCACTGCATCCGAAACTTCAGAATTGCCCCTACTTCAGAAAACAAAGGAGGTAAAGAGCACAAAACAAAACAATTTGTTTGAATCTCTTGAAGCAGTAAAAGCTGACGTGGCCATGATAAAAGAAGCAATACACACAAATAAAAACACACCAAGAAAGTCAGTGCGACCCCCGTCCGCATGTGAAGATTGCATCGCAAAGGATTCATTTGTTCGATGTGACCATTGTTTCATTTGCGGCTCAAGCGATCACTTTGCACGCGGCTGTAAAAAGCGAAAACCTCAGGGAAACCGGGGGCAGCTTCACCCAAGGGACACGGTTTAGCTGCAGAAAAGGAGTCCCAAGGATCTAAGCAGTGTAATTTTTGTGGTTCAATTCGAAATATTCATTTACGTTGTTGTAAGTGTAAAGTTTCTTGTTATTGCAGTAAGGAATGTCTAAACAAACATTGGCAGGAACATAAGATATTATGTAACGCACTGCATACTTTGACTGGTACTAAATGGGAACGACATGAAAAAGAAATAAGAAATAATTCGCATTTAACACCTAAAGAACACATAAAAATCTCTCGAATTGTCGGAAATAAATGCACTGTTTATTGTAAATTGAACGGAAAAGAAACAAGCGTACTATGGGACACTGGATCCCAAATTTCTCTTGTGTCATCTGGTTTTCTGAAAATCAATTTCCCTGATTTGAAAGTGAAAAGTTTGAATGAATTACTCGAAATTGGCAGTTTGGAATTGCGAGCTGCAAATGATACCCCCGTACCGTATCATGGTTTCATCGAATTAGACTTTGAATTAATTGACGATGTAAATGGTCCGTCCATTGTAAAAGTACCATTCTTGGTATCAGACAGCAATCTTGCTAATCCGATTATTGGGTACAACGTAATCGAAGAAACCGTAAAATTGAGATCTCAAACAAAAGACAATTTCATTCAGTCTTTTCAAACCGCATTTCAACACAAGGAGAAAGAAACCACTGAAGCTATGATAAACGCAATTTTAGAAGAAAAAGACACATATTTAGCAACCATAAATTCTCCAAGATCGAATATCACGATACAGCCAAAACAACAAATAAAAGTTTTATGTCAGGGAAATGCTGAGATAACAAACAATAAAACTCCAGTGTTATTTGTACCAGACGAAAATGGATTTTGGCCCCCCGGTATCGAAATTCAGGACGCTTTGACTGTGTTGTCAAGGGGAAAGTCTTTCAAAATCAAAATCGAACTTTACAATCCCACGGAGCACCCAGTTACATTACAAAGTCGTACTCTTTTAGGCCGTGTTGAATTAATTAAATCAGTCACACCATTAGAAGTCAACATGAGAACTGAACCTCGTTCTGAAACCAAAGCCACCGAGAAGCCTCGTTTTGAAGAAAAACCAAAAACAGGTGTAAATGGAGTATCTGCTGGTTTTAAAGGGGAAATTAGTGACTTTCTCGAACAGTTTGATTTAAGCATGTTGACTACGGAACAAAAACAGTGTGCTAAAACAATGTTGGTAGAGCAATCAGATTCCTTTGCAGTTGGGGACGGAGATATAGGCTGCGCGGAAGGACTACAGCTCCCCATTAACCTCTCTGATCATACCCCAGTAGCAAAAACCTATACCTCAGTTCCAAAGCCCCTCTACCATGAAGTCAAACAATACATCGAAGATTTATTAAATAAAGGGTGGATAACAACATCTCAATCAAATTATTCAAGCCCTGTGGTTTGTGTACGAAAAAAAGATGGGTCATTGCGCTTGTGTGTAGACTATCGTCAATTAAATGCAAGAACAATCCCAGATCGCCACCCCCTCCCTAGGGTTAAGGAGACATTGGAGAACCTAGGAGGGAACAGCTGGTTTAGTTTGCTCGACCAAGGAAAAGCATACCACCAAGGGTTTATTCGGGAAGAACATAGACATTTGACAGCGTTTATAACCCCCTGGGGTTTGTATGAGTGGGTTCGTGTCCCATTTGGGCTTTCCAATGCTCCAGGGGGGTTCCAACGTTTTATGGAACAATGTTTACAGGGACTAAGAGACGATATTTGTACGCCGTATTTGGACGATGTGTTGGTTTACAGCTCAGACTTTGATTCTCACCTCAAACATCTAGAAATTGTTTTACAGCGTTTACGTGAAAACGGGATAAAACTCAAGCCAAAAAAGTGTGATTTGTTTCGCAATCAAGTTAAATATTTGGGACATATTGTGTCTAAAGATGGTTATAAAATTGATTCGTCTAATACCAGAGCAATAACAGCATTAAAAGATTGCAAACCAAAAACAGTAGGTGATGTACGACGAATCATTGGTTTGTTGAATTATTATCGAAAATATATTGCCAATTTTGCACAACAAGCAGCGCCATTATTTAACCTTTTACAACAACCTAAAGAGTCTAACAAAAAGGACAGGCCTAAACCGAACCGAAACAAGAAATGTCAACCATCGTCGAACCAAATAATAGACTGGACGAAAAAACATCAAAAGTCTCTTGACAAACTGATCGATTGTTTAACCAGCCCGCCGATTTTAGCCTACCCAAGATACGACCTTCCGTATGTCTTAAATACTGATGCCAGTCAGTTGGGTTTAGGAGCAGTTCTTTATCAGCGTCAAGATGGTGACTTACGTGTCATTTCGTATGCATCCCGTACATTGAGTCCAGCTGAAAAACGGTACCATTTACATTCTGGCAAACTAGAGTTTTTGGCCTTGAAATGGGCCATTTGTGACGAATTTCGTGATTTGTTGTACTATGCACCATCGTTCACTACGTATACGGATAACAATCCTCTTACCTACGTCATGAAATCTGCCAAATTAAATGCAACAGGACATCGTTGGGTTGCGGATCTGTCCAACTTCAATTTTGCAATAAAGTACAGACCTGGCAAACACAATGTTGATGCTGATGTACTATCTCGAATGCCTTTAGATATAGAGAGCTACATAAACAATTGTACAGAAGAAACATCAAATGAAGCCTTTCAAGCCACAGTCTCAGCTGTCTCGAGCCAATTTCACAACGACGTCATTTGGGTATCTGCTTTATCGACGAACGAAAAGAACGTTGCAGTACAAGATAGCGAAAAGCTACCGCCCGTTAGTGACATTCGCATGGATATTGATGATTTAAAACAAGCTCAAGGGCAAGATGTTGCTATTTCGAAAGTTCTACGTTACAAAGAACATGGACAAAAGCCAAGCAAAGAAGAACGTAACTCTGAATCACACACAACGAAGATACTGTTACGCGAATGGGGTAAACTTTATATCGACAAAGAAGGTATTCTTCGCCGTAAAACCAGTGAATATGACCAAATAGTATTGCCACAGAAGTTTAAACGTCTGGTTTATCGTGAGCTGCATGACGAAATGGGTCATCTCGGAAGCGAGCGAGTGTTTCAGTTAGCCACACAACGATTCTTTTGGCAGAATATGCGTTCAGACATTGAGACTTATACCACAAAAATGTGTCCCTGTAAAATCCAACGAAAACCGAACACAGTTTCGCGAGCACCGCTTTCAAACATCGTAACAACACAACCTTTCGAACTGGTCTCGATTGATTTCTTACATTTGGAAAAAAGTGTTGGTGGTTTCGAGTATATATTGGTGATAATGGATCATTTTACTCGCTATGCACAAGCCTATGCAACGAAGAATAAGACAGCTTCGACAGTTGTAGACAAGCTCTATAATGATTTCATTCTTCGATTCGGTTTTCCGATGCGTATACACCATGATCAAGGTGGTGAATTCGAAAATCAGTTGATGAAGGGACTGGAACAAGTCTCTGGAATTCGTCATTCTCGCACCACACCTTACCATCCTCAGGGAAACGGACAACTCGAGCGATTTAACCAAACGATACTTGCAATGTTACGCACGTTACCGGAAGAAAAGAAATCACGATGGAAAGACTCGTTAAACAAGATGGTTCATGCATATAACTGCACAAAACATTCGACAACTGGTTTCTCGCCATTTTACTTACTTTTTGGTAGACCTCCAAGACTTCCGATTGATGTGATATTCAACACAAAGCCCACTCTTACCAACCAACGTGGGGACTCGTATCCGAATTACGTCAAAAAGTGGAAACAAGCAATGAATGAAGCGTATGAACTTGCAGCAAAACGATCACATGGATCCCAGACACAGAATAAGTCAAACTATGATAAGAGAGCTAGATCGACAATATTACAAACAGGTGATCGAGTCCTGGTCAGGAATTTGAGCGAGAGGGGAGGACCTGGGAAACTACGTTCGTATTGGGAGAAAGAAATTCACTGCGTTATAAAACGTAATAATGAAAACAGCCCAGTTTACCAAGTAGTTTCTGAAAGAAATCCGTCATCAAAAGTCAGAATATTACACCGAAATTTATTATTGCCTTGCGATGAATTGCCTTTCGAAAAGAATCAACCCCTGAATAACACAAATCGTTCAAAGCGAAACCGTGTTTTAACGCGTCGAAATTCCGCAACAGACTCGGCAAAGAAAATTAACACAGTCGACGAAAATTTGAAAAATGAAGAGTCGGACAGCGATGATGAGATCCTTTTAGTTATGACACCAAAAAAACAACAAAGATGGATACAGCCGAGACCGCCGACCCCATTTCACCAGAACAGAAGCGAAGAAAATGTTCCATTGTTGAATTCAAATAATGTTAACGAAAATAACACAAGAGCCGTCGAACAATTCGAAGATGACGAACACGCCAATGAAGTAAGTCATGAGGATATTCAACAATCCGAAAACCTGATTTCTTCAGCAGCATCTGAATTGTTTTCGCCAACAGTTACGTCATCTCCAGAATCTTATAATAGACCTCGTCGTCAAACACGACCACCCGAATATCTACAATACCCATCGCTTGGTATTCCATATTCGTACCCCGTTGTAAATACAGTTCAAGTACCTAACAATTGTTTGCCTTATAATCCACCTTTATTTTATTATCCGATACAACAGACTCGATATAATGCGCCGGCAGCGATGTATCGCCACTATTAAATGATGTTTGTACTTTTCCCGTCAAAGAAACATTTTATCAGACCAGTTAAAATTTGTTGAGAAAACTGACTCAAAAATAAAATTCATATACTCATTATACAGCTCAATGTCACCCCTGAATAGAGTTTGCGACTTTACAGTTGACTTTTCATACGTTATTGAACGTTTTACATATATTCATTTGTGAAAAACACAAAGAGAGGATCAAGGATACAAGAGACATTGCGACGTACCCCTTTGTTAAAGATATCGAACGTTTCATATTTCACTCAAAAGAACAGTTTCTATTGGACGTAGTACTACCAAGACGATTCTGCGAAACATGAAAGTTGAGAAAATACTTGGACATTTATTGTCACGAAAGACGAAGACATCGTAATCGATGAACGCTAAGAACTTCTAGCATCACATATTCGATTTTACAAGTTCTATCGAACTACCTAATTTTGAGAAGGGGAGAGTGTGAAGGACATGAGTTGTATTTGAAATAATTATTGCAAGAAGCTACAATACGAGCACAGACTCGTGTTACCCCCGTCCAAGCGGGATGAACGTTTCAATTATTTTGTCTGTAAACTAAGTAATGTGAGAGAGAGAGGAACCGGAATCGCCGCGTACGAGAGATAGTTTTAGGCAAGTTAAGGGCGAAAACATGTAGAGTTATGATCGAGTAATAAAGTATGCTTCCACTGGAAAATCTAGTCGTTCTTAACTGATAACACCTCATTGGGCCTGACAGATGCATAACAATACACTTCACAGACAATGGTTGGTCCTCAGGACCATTCTGCTGAGCGGTGATGTGGAAACAAATCATGGTCCAGAAACGCTTGATTTTTGTTGTTGGAATTTAAATAGCATTACCGCATATGTTTTTTTACGAGTCTCACTAATTGAGGCATTTAATTCGGTGTATAATAATGACTTAATCAGTATAGTTTAGACCCACCTTGACAGCACCATTGATGATGGCAGGTTAACACTAGATGGCTATACTTTTTCCAAAAGTAACCATCCACAAAATATCAAAAGGGGTAGTGTTGGGCTGTATATCAAAGATTCCTTACCTTCACAAAATCGTTCCGACCTGGAAACTCTCCCCGAAAGTGTTGTATGCGAAAGCCAGTTAAACAGGAAAAAGCCAGTACCAAAGCCAATTTGATAACTTTACAATAGACTTTGAGCTGATGCTATCTAAAATGCATGCAGAAAATCCATTTTGCGTTGTTATCACCAGTGACTTCAACTGCCCATCATCTCAATGGTGGGAAAATAACATTGAAAATAACAAAGGAAAATTGTTTGAGCCGTTAACATCTGATATTGGTCTTCATCAGCTGATCTCAGAAACAACGCATTTAATGGGTGATTCAATACAATACATAACATACTAGACACCATAATACAACTTAAAAGCTGAAAATCATAATATACAAAACAGGTGAAGATCAAAGATATGGCGAAAATGGAAGATGATAGGCGGACTAAAGTCAAACCTGAAGATATTGTAAAGTTCAAAAGGTCGAAGGTCGTCAGAGATTTTGTTAAGGTTTTTGGTTTGCTGCTAGAGAAAGACCTGAAATTACACAGCATCGCTTTTCAAGTGTGGGAGATCTTTTCATAACTGAAATATTTATTGAGAATGGGCACCAAGCCGGAATTTTGGCCAATAAGTTGAGTCAAAGAATGGCAACCACACCATAACTGTGTTTAAGCACAAAGAAGCAAGTGCAAGGACTATCAGGGTTATAATAAACAGTAAGCTGTTTGGGTGGATGAAAACATATGTAGAAAAAATCCGCCCGGTCGTAACGGATGATATTTCTCTATCTTCAAAGGTATATGTAATCTGGAATGGAAAACCATTCCAAAATTTGGGTGGAAAAAAGGCTGGTATGAAAGGACATGCGGGCTGACAAATTCCGTAGAACTGCTGTGTCTGCCGCCAGAGGGAAGAATCTCGAATCTAGTCAGATCCACAAAGATCTTGCCAATTTAATGGGTCATAAAAAAGTACTCCCGACCAGTATTATTTCATGGAGGAAAAACTCATCTCTTCGGATAGGGCTGCAAAAGAGCTGCCTTCAATTATGCGAAAATGCACAACGAAAAGGAAAATGAGGAGGAAAAGTAGCCTGAAGAACGCATTAATGAAAAAGACTTCAGTCTTAAATCAAGGAGTTGTCGAAGATAAGGAAGATGGACACAATAAAAAACAGATTGAAGTATCAAATACGAAAGGCACGTAAAAGGACATGATAAACTTCGTGATTCAGTTTTTAGCTCTTATTTTTTAAACGTCTTCTGTTCAGTTCATGTTTCTTGATGTTTATAACTTTTCCTTTGATTATTCTTGATGCACAAATCCCGAAAATCAAGGTGTCCTATTGGGTTACAACTGATGATTAAATCATAGAAAATTCTGCATTTTGTGAGCTTGCAATAGCTTTTCCTATAAGCAAATTATATTGCCTATTTTTAATGAAATATATGTGATTATTCTTGATGCACACATCCCTAAAATCAATTTCTCCTTGTGGGGTACAACTGACGATTAAATAAAGAAAAGTATTGCGTTTTGTGAGCTTGCAATGGCTAGTCGTATAAGCAAATTATATGGCCTATTTGTAATGAAATCTACGTGATTATTCTGGATGCACACATTCCTAACATCAAGGTCTCCTAGCGAGGTACAACTTACGATTAAATAAAGGAAAATATAGCGTTTTGTGAGCTTGTAATGGCTAGTTGTATAAGCAAATTATAATTATATATGAACCCAATTTCCCCCAACGAATGATGGCATTGAGGATACGGAGCATTTTTTGTAGCTTTGCCCTTCATTTGACATTCACCGACGAGAGCTTCTCGCTGGAGTTTCGGAATTGTTTCGACCATTTGTCCAAATCGACACCCTTTCAAACAACGTTCTGGTTCAATACTTATTGTACGGTAATAAAGAACTTTCTAATGACGTAAAAAGAAATGTACTCGAACATACTCTAAATTTCATCCATAAAATAGGTCAGCTTGGATAACTTTCGTTTTACGCCACACAGCCACTATTTCATTTTTTCCCCGTTTCTTTTGTAAGTCGGTTTTACATTTGATGGCTCATCCACGATAAATCGAAATTATTTCACATCATTGATATTTTGAATCAGGAACCATGACCTGACACCATATGCGAAACGAGTTGAGCGGTGGGGACTCTGGTGGGGGATCAGTGGCAGTAGCAAGTGCTGTTGTTGTTGTTCCTTCGTCCACGGTTCCTATTGTTATGCATCAATCTCCTATGCTGGACTGACTGACATCCAATGCGAAACGGATTCTAGTCCTTATGAGTAATTAATCGAATCTTTAGGAAGTATTTTGTAGTTATCTATATAGTTGTTAATTTTTGCATCTATTTATGTTAATGGCGATAGGGTAGTCATTCTCCTTTGCTCCTTGTGGTCCCGTCTCTGTAGCGTTTGTATAATTTGTAAATTAATTAGCAGGTATAGTAGGATGTAGATGTAACATGTATTGTAATATTTTATATGAATATAAAAAAACATAAATAAAAACAAATTATATTGCCTATTTTTAAATAAATCTATGTGATTATTCTTGATCCACACATCCCTAAAATCAAGGTCTCCTTGCGGGGTACAACTGACAATTAAATAAAGAAAAATATTGCGTTTTGTCAGCTTGCAATAGCTATTTGTATAAGCAAATTATAAGACCTATTTGTAATGATATCTATGAGATCTTTCTTGATGCACACATCCCTTACATCAAGGTCTCCTAGCAGGGTACAACTGACAATTAGATAAAGGAAAATATTGCGTTTTATGAGTTTGCAATGGCTAGTCGTATAAGCAAATTATATGGCCTATTTGTAACGAAATCTACGTGATTATTCTGGATGCACACATCCCTAACATCAAGGTCTCCTAGCGAGGTACAACTGACGATTAAATAAAGGAAAATATAGCGTTTTGTGAGCTTGCAATAACGAGGCATATATGGAAATTTTGTGGCCCATTTGTAATGAGATCTATGTGAATATTTTTGATGCACACATCCCTAACATCAAGGGCTCCTAGCGGGGTACAACTGACACTTAATTAAATGAAAATATTGCGTTTTGTGAGCTTGCAATAGCTAGTCGTATAAGCAAATTAAATGGCCTATTTGTAATGAAATCTATGTGATCATTCGTGATCGACAAATTCCTAAAATCAAGGTGTCTTCGTGGGGCACAACTGACGATTTAAAAAAGGAAAAGATTGCGTTTTGTGAATTTGCAATAGCTTGTCGTATAAGCAAATTATATGACCCATTTGTAATGAAATCTATGTGATTATTCTTGATGCACACATCCCTATCATCAAGGTCTCCTGGCGGGGCACAACTGACGATTAATTAAGGGAAAATTTTGCGTTTTTTGAGATTGCAATAGCTAGTCGTATGAGTAAATTATATGGCCTATTTGTAAGGAAATCTATGTGATTATTCTTGATGCTGACATCCCTACCATCAAGGTCTCCTAGCAGGTACAACCAATGATTAAATAAAGGAAAACATTGCGTTTTGTGAGCTTGCAATAACTAGGCATGTACGGAAATTTTATGGCCCAAATGTAATGAAATCTATGTGATTATTCTTGATGCACACATCACTATCATCAAGGTCTCCTGGCGGGGCACAACTGACGATTAATTAAGGGAAAATTTTGCGTTTTTTGAGATTGCAATA
>JAYJMH010070169.1:0-11204 GCA_036873815.1 Phacellophora camtschatica | reverse complement strand
GACTCAAATCGTTCTTATAGATAAGATATATCTGCAGTTATCTCAAACATTCGAGTTTATCCAACTAGTGGGATGCGATTTTTAGCTTTGGAGGGGGGGGGGGGGGGTACCATCTACCTTGGATAGGCTGGCGTGTCCAAGGAAATCTTGAGCTGACCGAAAAATATAATGAATGAAAATGCAAAGCCAAAATATAATAGTATGGCGCATGTTATGATGTATTTTTGCAATTTTTAATTTCTTTCTATTAAACTTTTCCTATGGTATTTATTATTATTTTACTCACATATATAGGATGTTTTAAGTTTAGATCCAATAATATAGGACACGCCCCCCCTATCCAAGTCAGGTGGTACTTCCTTCCCTGGGGTTTTTTGCCTGAGGGGGTCCGTGAGTATAGATTCTTATGTTCAAAGCAAATGTGGAATATTTAATATATTAATGCTGTCTATTTTTCACTGACGCCAAGGCCTCTCTGATCCCCCGATTTCTCGTTTTATCCATGCATGTTTAGCAAAAACTAGATTCAATACGAGTTAGGTTTTTTTCGGGATATAAATCTGCTTCTTGTACATTTATTTGTTTCCTAAATGAAATATCCAAAGATTTATTTTAGAAAATTAAATCAGCGAATGATGTGAATAATGGAAAAGGCGAAAAACCTTTGATATCAAAAATCCAAAATAACTTACTTCTTGTTCAACGAATTGCTGGAAATTTCTCTTGAAACTAACAATCTTTCCAGTTGCTCATCAAAACTCATGTAAGCGTCCGCTTTTTACACAAGACGAGTATACATTGAATCTTTTATCTTAAATTGAATTATTGATGAGTTATGCTTTTGTGGTGCAAATGTTATTTTCCAACGATTCATTTTTGTTTTTGGTGCTAGATCCTATTGGCAAAATATTACGAAATTCTCCAATGTCTTGATTTTATCCATGTATGTTTAGTAAAAACTAGATTCAATGCGAGTTATATATTTTTTCGGGATTTTAATCTGCTTCTTGTACATTTATTTGTTTCCTAAATGAAATATCCAAAGATTTATTTTGAAACTTGTAGTCAAAAACGATACAGTTAATCTATAATAATAATGATAATCTTTCATATTTATACAGGTTAATTTGTTCAGCAAGTAAATTACTATTATCAATCAAAGTTTGTGGCTTTCTGTCCTATTGTGTTTCCAAGCACCGTTAAATTCGTTTCGTGAAAGTCTATGATTTAGGAGATCCAAAAACACAATTTAGACCAAAATCAAGACCTCTGGTTTTGGGTCAGAGGAAAATGTGAACTTTCAGAATTAATATCTCGACTCTCGATGCACAAATATTAACAAACTAGGTATCAATTTTTAAGTTGACTACCGAAAAACATTTTTAAAATTGTTTCGAATAAATTTGAATGAAACTCGCATTACTAGCCTTGACCAAAGCTGTTGCCTTTTTTGGGACACGTGGTACATATTAATCGCATTGTTATGTTCAGTATAGAATCTTTTTGCGATTGAAAATAATAGATTTTCACACGTATGAGTGGACTGGATCAGATTAAAATAAACAGAAAAAGCTAAATTTTGTAGTTTTGGATATCTTGATTTACTTGGCTGCGTTGAAAGGCGTGAAATGTAAATCGCATTGTTATATTCAATTCCGAATCCTTTGTTTTACAAAACCTGCCTTGCTATGACCAGCAGTTTCATTGCAAACCATGCTAAACCATTCATGTCTTTATCTATTTATTTTCTTTATCACGAAGTTGTAAAGCCTTAAATATTGTTTATATTTTGGAAAAGTAATGGATCAGAGGCGGATCCAGACCGATGTTACCGGTTTGAAAAACCTGTCAGAAAAGCAAAGTAAAAGGCATGGTCGCTAAAACATTTTCCCAGGCCCCCTACTTTTCGTTGTAAAACCGGTCACCATATTCTGCTGGATCCACCTCTGTGGATGAAGCCAGGTTTCCTAATTTGTGTATGTACAGTTGAACCCCGCCATCTCAAACTCTCAAGGTGAATGATTTGTTCGAGATCGCGCGTTTTTAAGATAACTGAATCTAAATCAACATGCCTCTCAAGGGATAAACGAAAGAGTTGGAGTTAGCCGGCAGAGAGTTCACCCTTTCACGCCCGGATTTATTTCTGCTAAACAGGCAATTTCTATGCAAGTGTCATCTTGCAGGGGGTAGCACATGCAAGCCAACTTCATTTATATGATAAACGTACATTGAAATATCTGAAATGAAGGTAAAGCCCTACCTGAATTTATCTCCTGAGAATTTGATGTTTTACGTTGTTTGTCAAAGGGTCATTTGGCCCTCCCCGGGGTGTAAGGGTTAAGTTTGATTCAGAGAGGTTCAACAGTACTTTTAATGCCTACGTTTAATCACACCTTCTCTGAGCTATTGTTGTTATGTGATCTAGGAAATTTCACTGCTTTGTAAGACCCCGTTCTCATAACTCTATTTTTACACGAAAACGGATTAATTTTGCTACTTTTTTGGTTTTAGATTCACGTGAATAAGGTATAATAAAAACGAGGCCTTTTGCATACGCTCATGAATTCGTTCATGCTTGCTAAAATTCGTACCCATATTTAGAGAATTTACTGCCTTCAAACCAATCCTTGTCGGCAGCACATGCACATACTCATACTCACATATTAGGGTGTACCCCCCCCCCCACGGTTGTGGGGCAGAGGTGGTCGAAAACAAATGAGCTATTTAAAATGCATCGTTTCCAACGGACTAGTGTGAACAGTGAACACTAAACGTTTAATGTGAAACTTTTAAAATTTCCAGCAGCAGTCACTAACATTAACCTCTATATTGACATCATATTTAGCATAGCGGTATCTCATTTATAACTTAAAAGGAAGTACAAGAAGTAAATGTTTTTCATTTGGACAAAATCTTTTAATTCATTATGAAGTTATGAACGATTTTGTTGAAATGTTGTTTCAAAAAAATTTTCAAAACGGAATGGAAACTTTGACCGCGCATAGTCAAGATTTTGATTTTCGCTGCAATTGCACAGCACGTGATATCATCAAAGCACAACCTATTTAGCAACTTGTACATTTAGGAACTTGGCGAACTTGACGCCCAGATTGATCGTGGAAAAATACAAGAAGAAAAACATGTTTATTTAGTGTTTAAGTTGTTTTTCTCGCACGGTTAATGTTAAACCGGACACGACATAGAACTCATACAACCTTATTGAGATAATAATAAAACTTTATAGTTATTTTCTTGAGGGGATATCGGATGTTTTCTGCTACTCACGGCTTTCCACAGTTTTGAAGCTGTGAAAGTCAGTGATAGTTTTACGTTTTTGTTTCACTTGAATCACCACATATTGCAATAATTTTAAGGATGTCGTAATATAGTTTCCTTGCAGTTGTTTGCTGTCGGGTTTTAGGGAAACGAGTTCCTTGTCTTAAGGCGTGACAATGTCTTTATATGTGTTATCCTTAACACAAATAGCGACATCTTTTATGGGTTTAATTTTTTAAATGCATATCCGTCTGCAGGTTGTGTTTTTAATACCTTATTGATGTTAACATAAGCATATTTCTTTGTTTGTGTACTTGTTAACTGAAGCTTTTAAGCTTTCAATTGCCAATGTTTGTTTGCACGGGCATTGCTAAATACTACACATTGAAATAACAAAAACCTTGTTTTGATTTCACTTCTTCTTTCGTTGCAGAAGATACGAGCTTTACGATGCTATGCTAGAACAGTACAAGGTTGACACACACGGCACGAATCCACGCAGAAAGAGGTACGATAAAGGCTTTCATTTACAATTTTGATGATAATCAGGATAATTTGTTCAAATTTTTCAGTTGACCTTCTCAGTCCATGCGACCCGTTGCAAAATAACATGAAATTTTGTATATCCACGAGGTAAACACAGACAACTTTATATAAACGTGAGATCTTTCAACGTAATTTCGTCTCTTGAATTAAGTTGGTTTGTGAGTGCTACCTCTGCAAAATGAAACTTAGATGGAATTTTCCGGTTAATTGGAAATAAATCCGGGCGTGAAAGGGTTATGATGAAGGCTCTGACTCAGATGAGAGGCCATTCCAGAGTTTTTTGGCACCTTGATGTCAGAAGCATTTTCGCCCGTGATCATGTGTACGTTCATTTGGCATAGTCGTAGATCTGTCAGTATAGTCCGTAGCCTAAAGTTTCGAGAAAAGCATTATGAGTTTTAAAAGACCGGACACTTGAAATTTTGGGTTCAAGTTTATTTGAAGACCGGACACTGACATTTTTGGGTTCAAGTTTATACGGATAGGGGGCGTGTCCAAGGAAATCTTGAGCTGACCCAAACATATAATGGAACGAAACCCAAACCCAAAAGTATGGCGCATATTATGATGCAATCTCGCTGCCTGTAACATCTTTTTATCAATATTTATATGCTAATATTTTGCCCAAAAATATAACATTTTAATATTTTTAGAGCCAAAATTATATTTTGTAAGAAACATTTTCAAACCCAGAAACATATTATCAAAATCGAAATCCCAGATCAACAAATATGGACACGCCTCAAAGTCAAGTGGTACTGCCCTCCTGGAGGTATTCCAGACTATTCTTGTAAGATCATACGCAAGAAAGTTTTCTGGAGTAACAAATAATTTTGTTGTTTTAGCTCGACATTTCAGATTCAGGGTATTCCTCGCAGCGACCCGCGGTCAATTGCTAAAAAACATTTACTTCTTGGTCAAATGCGAAATCCTGGACCATCGTGAGTACTACATGTTTTTGTTAAAATAATATGTTATTAATCTCGGTTAATTTCCTGAAATTGAATGCTTCAAAAGTGAATGTTTTACACCCTAAAATCTAGAAATTGAGGGTATGTTTATATATTTAGGACCTGTTATGCATGTTTATATATTTAGGGCCTGTTATGCATGTTTATATATTTAGTGCCTGTTTATATCAGCCCGCTAAGCGGGTTGGCTTCGTAGTTGAAATCTCGCTATCTTAATGAATCAATAGGAAAACAGGTTTCTGTTTATATGGAGAAGCAAACCAGCTCGGCAAGCGAGACTTCGCCTGTTGTGTGGTGAGATCTCTCTTCGTGAGATGAAATGTTTTTCGTAGATCGCAGCAAAGTGTATACAAGTAACTCAATTCATTGTCAACTAGTAAGCACCTCGCCAAGTATGTATAAACACACGACTAAAATCAAAGCTCGCTTACCGTACCGGTACGTTTAGCAGGCTCATATAAACCGCCCCTAGAGGGGTGAAAAAGTGACACGGTCCACCAAAGTCTTTGTCACTGACCGGGGGTAATTTTACCACGTGTTGCACTGGGATCTATCATGGAATCGACAGTTCAATCTATAAATTCGATCATTAAGAGCAATTCATCTTGGCCTACATACACCCCCTGCCAACATTGTTATCGTAATTATTTATTGTCGGCACTAATACACAAGGCAAGCAGATGTTTTTAATCATTGCCAAAAGGCTCTAAAATTGTTTGAAAGATTACTCTTGCCGTTTCTCTTGAAGGAATGGTTTGTTATCTGCTCAAAAGTTGCTTTTTGATTCGAAAAGGAGCTGCTTGCATATGCCTATGCTCTGATGGAGGTTGCTTGTAAATTTACTTGCACAGCATTTCCTCTCTCGTGGAGACACCAGACACTCAGGACAATATCTCACAGACTCAGAATATTTTCATTGAGGCCTATTTTTGCTATTTCCGATTGAGTGAACTGATCACAGATTACATATTGGTTGAATGCTAAGCAAGATTAAATTGTACAGTTCATTTGTGTTTTGATGTCGCAGTTTTGTTTTATGGTGTTCTTATTCTGTTTGCTTCATTCCTTTGGGGAGAAATTTTAGTAAGGACATAAATAATGTAAATTAAAGATTTCAGGGATTCAAGGGAAATGTTTCAGCAAATTGATTTCATTTTGAAATAAAATGTTTGGAGGGTTTTCTTTTTTTTTATCACAAAAAGTATTCTGTGTTTCCTTTTTTAAACATTCGTTTAAAGGATGGCTTTGTTTATGAGATTATCCTTTTAATCGTTGGTAATCTCTCGTTTATTTGGAATCTTATCCTCTCTGAAAATTAGCAGCATTCTTTCTGAAGGTCATACTTTTCTCATATTTGTTATCTCCATGTTTCATTCAGGGCGGGAGGAGCAGTCGAAGCATTGATAAAGTTAAGGTAAGTGACGAATAAGTGCGAAATTATATCGATTTAAATGTTGTTTATGATGTGAAATGGGCTGGCCAAGTCAGGTGGGCTTGTTCGCTTTAAGCGAGATGTCCTTTGTGAACGATGAAACATTTCGTTAAATCAATTTGGTTGCCAGCCCTTGTAACAAATTAAATCGAACATTTCTCTAACTTCAGAAACAAACTGTTTTTACATCAGAAAGAAATGATCTATGCCAACAAAACATTTGAGATTTTTGGCATTTTGGCTATATTTAAAGTGTTTCATTGAAAGATAAGAAAGATAATTGCCAAAGTTGCATGAAGCGCTCAAATTTGACAACTGTTCACTCAATGGAAACTAATTTAATAAATGATTTTTTCTTCAATTTTTTACGATTAATTAAGTAAAAAAATCGAAATGAATGAATTTTTTTCATGTTCATATTATTTTTTAGCTCAACTGCATTCATGGCTTCCAGCATGGTTAAAAATCTAGAGTAAGTAACCTTTTTTTAGGGACGGTGACGGGACTTCTATGTTCTGAAGCTGAAGCAAGATAATTGAAGAGGTTTTACCGACTACACACAAGACAGTAAAAACTCACATAAAAGAACCTATATTTTTGGATACCTGGCAAATGTTTTTATTTGACACCCTCAGAAGGATATTGCTGGGAACCCAGGAGGCAGTACCATCTAACTCGGGTAGGGGTCGTGTCTGAGGAAATCTTAAACTTACCCAAAAATATAATGGAACGAAAACGCAAACCCAAAAATATATAACAGCATAGCATTAAATATATTTTACCCAAAAATATTAGATTTCAAATTTTCGGAGCCAAAATTATACTTTTCTGGCGAAATTTTTCAGACCCTAAAGTATAGTAACAAAATCCCAGAACAAAAAAAATAGGACATGCCCCCTACCCAAGTCTGGTGGTGCTGCCACCCTGGGGGCTGGGGAAAGAGGAGTGAGTTGATTAAATAATATCATAAATATAGACTTGTGACGTTTACAGATTCTCTCATTTAAAGCTACAACATGACGCCCCATTTACACTACGGTTTTGTTTGGTACGGCACGGATGAAATTGGCGAGGGTAGAAACCAAAAAATAGCAGGGTTCGGATGAAATTTACAGTGTAAATAATATGCCGCTCTAATTTCTTTGGTACGGGTACCAATTTAATCCGTGCTGTGGCAAAAAAATCCTTAGTGTAAATTGGGCTTGAAAGTTCTCATACCGGGTGAGTTAGTGATATCTCCTTTTGACTCGGTAAATTTGACCACATGTGTCTAGTTGAGATGCTAACTTGGTTACTAGAAATAGCTATTGACATGCCCCTGTTTGTCAGGACAAATCTTGCAACAAGCAAATATGTGATATATATTTGATGACTAAAGTAGTAAATATGCAACCAACATATTTTTTAATAATCCAGAATCGAAACGGTTTGAAAAAGCAATCCAAATAATCATACTTGTAAAGTTATAAACTCCATTGATACAATTTAAAAATGAGGAAGTAATTAATCCTTATTCCAATGCAAAGATCACGGATTTCCAATCCTAGCTAATACACATATAATAAATTTTGGAGTATAATGCTATGAAAATTGTCTAACACAGTAAACATTGATGCTCATCTAAATCGGAATAAAAGCAAAAATATTTATTTGGTTGATATCGGTTATTTATTTTACGAGTTGTACAAAAATGGGGCAATCTTTGCAACAGGCGCTTACACAGGAGATTTCGGAATGGTTGCATGTGGAAACGTTTGGAACTTTTCGAAAATTAATTCGTCTTGTGTGCGTTTACAACAGACCGGTTCCACTTTGAACCGTTTTGAAATTGAGGTGTAAAGGGGAAACTACGGAGGTGTAATTGTTTGAAATAAAGTGCACTAATTTTTCATTCCTTTCTTATTCGACTTGCTTTTACTGTTCACACCAGTCCACAGCTCTTTATCGTTCCTATCATCATGTTCATATGTTCTTGTTCGAAATAGCAGAAAAAGGTAGAAAATAAAATATTTAGTTGGTCGGATGAGGAGACTGCATTCTTGCTGCTGCGGGTAGTTTTGGCCTATAAAATGACTGAAATATCAAAAGGGAAGGACTCAGAAACAATACGATAAACGTACAGCGATGTAGTAACATACTGCTAAAACATTTTGGCGCCTGAAATCGTGGTTCAATTATGAAAGAGCCTCAAAACAAGTTTTTTAATAAGCCTCGTTTCCTATTCGTATCCAATTGGAACCGTTCCGCCCGTTTACACGGGAACTTTTATGAAGCGGTTTCATGTGGAACTATTTTCAAGGTGGACCCGTATGTGTACGGCTATCAGTTTCGTTTGGAACGGGTCTAATGTAAACGGAAGGCCTGGTCGTTCTCATTTCCGTATGGTTCGAAATGAAACCAGTCACGTGTAAACGCAGCCTTACTCTTAATTGAGATGAAAAGTTTTGTGGAGTCACCATTGGAGATTTATAGAATAAATTGAGGCCTGAGCTTGTTTTTGATAAGTTCGACTAATTTTTCATTCTTTTCTTAGAACTGGGCCAACAGATGAAGAGAAACTATCGTTACTAAATTCTAATACGCATTTCGATGAACGTGAAGAAGACTTAGAAAACCATAATGTCACAAATGACAATCAGGTTAATGGACAAGTACCAGAAGCACAGTCTTCTGTGTCACAAGGCAATGAAGACAAAATAGACGTAGCTAAATTTCAATTAGATGTATCAACTGCAGATAGCATCGAATTGTTGCCAGATGACATAAGTGAAAATGCATTGCTGCAAGCAAACTCGTATTCAAAAGATTATTCAAAAGAAACTTCGAATGGTGATAATGACAAGAAACGCAATAGCGGGTAAATATAAAAGTCATTTGTTTGAACGTAATTTTTAACTATAGACGGAAGCAAGAGGGGCTAGGATTAGAGCGTCAACCAACCTTGTTCCCAGATATATTTTTCAAAGAAAAGATACCTACTCCAAACGTTTTGACAGGGGGGGGGGAACTGCGAAGGGAGATCGGTGAATTGCCCTAAAACTAAGAGGGAAGGCAGATTTATCACAGATAAAGACAATGGAAATGAAAAAATAAATTCACTGGAGGGAAAGGAAGGGGAAATTTTAGAATTTCGTTGTGGGAAGGGAATAAACTTTAAAATTAAGCATTGGGAAAGGAGAATTATTCACCGGCTCCACCCCCCTGATATGACTCGATTATGTTAATTTATGCAGCATTAACACGTGATAAGATTTTTGACATTCGAATCCCATTCCAATTTGGCACTTTACTGTTTTGAAGCTTCCGGGAACCGGTTGAATGTTTACCTGGAATCTTATTGTTTCATAGAAGCTGATCAAAAGCCAGGAAAGCTAAATTGGTACTAGGGGTAGACAGTATTTCTTTTTGAAATATCATTTGGAACCACGGGGGATTTTTTCAACAAAAGATTGCGGTTTCAAGCATTATAACTCGATTTGCCATTTGAAAGAATATATTTCACACTCTGAGTGCAGTCAATCAAATCAAAGTAAAGAAAGATGGTAAAACTTTAAGATTTCGTTTAACGTGATTTGCGTGACTGCTTGGAAGGTGTTGAAGTCTATTCTTTACAATAATAAGTCGCATTGTCATGTTTGAAACCGCAATCTTCCGTTTTACAAAATCCCCCCTGTTGGAGAACGAGAGACAATTCTTTTAGTTCTAACCATAGATTTTCAGTTCTAACCATGAGAGTCATTTCAAAGAATTGATTTCACGCCTTCAACGCACCCAAGCTGATTATATTTTCTGTTTATTTTGATATGCTTCACTGCACTCTGAGGTGTGATATCTTTTCTTTTAAATTGCGAATCGTATTGGCATGTTCAAAACCGCAATCCCCTTGTTAATATAGGGTGGACTTAGGAGAGAAGGATTAATACTCAAATGTGTAGACAGTTGTTCATTTCTAACTCGAACTCAAATCGTTTTGTATATCCCTTGAGAGATTCCAGCATTGATTATCTCGAAAATTTGCCACACTTTTTTTATAAGAACACACCTAGCTTCGATTTCAGATTGGATTTGCTCTATCTTCTGGGCTGATTTTCACAAACTTGCCAACCCACACGCTTCTCAAAAACATCTTGTAAGTGCGTTTTAGGCTAAGTGATCAACGCCTGCATATTTCTTTTTGTACTTACGTAAGTAATTTCTGAAATTCAAGACAAATTTGACCCAAATCTCAGCATTTCTCAGTTTTTCTTACAAAGGTTGCTCTTTTCTTATAACGAAAAAAATGTGAAAATCTCAAACAAATTTTCATTCACCTCGAGAGTTCGAGATTACGGAGTTCTCGGTGAAAATTGAATATAAAAACGAAAAATGTAAGGTGGACCATGCCAGTCTACTTTTTGGCCTTGTCGCAAGAAGGGCTACTCGGCAGTTTCACCTCGTCTGAGAATTCAGTCGGCAAACTGAGGTTATTGTTTATCGGCAAATTTATAATTTCACCATAGATGATTTCACTCTGCAAATCTTTCGTGGCACCCCCTTTCCGTAGTTTTCTGGAGTCGGCCCTGCTTGCCGTTTCTATGAAATCAATGCGTAAGACTTTTTGCTCTTTTATACATTTAATCGGAGGAACTGTTTTCGGGATAGCCTTGTTTTTATCAGTATGAGTCGAAATATCAGAGAAATATTAGTCAAAATACGATTTTTTGGATAACCATACACGTATCTATTTTAGTTCTGCTTGGTTCAGATACAAGCGATTAGAAAAGCAAAAATATGTGGATGCTGACTCAGACGATGCATTAGATTACGACTGGTAAGGATTTTAGATTTTCATTTCAAAAGTCAACTCTACTTTACTGAAACGCGTTTTTATGGATAGACCTTCCTTTAACAGTTTACCAAATGTTTAAAGGGCTTATGCATCGAAATTTTCCATTATAATTTTTTTTCATTTCTTCAAAATATAACCTTTCCTGAGAAGT
>JAYJMH010070158.1:0-11204 GCA_036873815.1 Phacellophora camtschatica | reverse complement strand
ATATGATTTTAATTGAGGAAGGTTTAAGACATGAAATTTCCAACCAGAGGAAGGTTGATTTTTTTTCTGGACTCTGGGAAAACTAATATACCGATGACAATGGAAGACCGAAACGGCAGGTCCGAAAATCCAAACCCGACAAAATTATTTCGATCTTCATTTTTGAATTTGAATATATATCATTCCAAACCAATTTAAAAACTAAAATATAAAATTAATAATCAATTAACTTGAAAACAAGGAAAAAGATACAAAGAAAAACAGTATCTGGACACGCATAACGTTTGACGTGTTGAAGACAATAACAGTCTAGTAGACTTTCTAGCCGATTGTGTTTTAAAAAAAGCGGCGAAAAAACACAGAAATGGGTGCTCAGTAGATTTATGTTGTAAATCATCCAGATTAGCGTTGATTTAACTTTAAATTTTTTCACGATGGAGCACCCATACTGTGTTCTTCGAGGCCAATAAAAAAAAGCTGATAATTTACCGTTTAAATTATGCAAATCGGGTCTGTGGTTTTTTAAAACGGGCGACTAAAGAGGTAAACATTTTTGGGTCACCCGGTACATTACTATTCGAATATGTTGTTAAAATTTTAACTATTTAAATGTCTCACTAAAGTTTAGAGCCAACTGTGCTGCTATCGAAATAAACTACAGTTACAGTGATATCATCGTGAAAATTGCGCTTATACTGTTGTGGTAAAGTCATCATGTTGGCCAGTGCAGCGTTACTGCCTGAACCTAATGCATACTTTATCAACAAAGTAGCCCCGTTTTCTAGCATCATACCTTTGCTTTCAACACTGTTCTCAGATTTATTAATGTATGAACCGATTAGCTTTACTGCTTGCTCGCTTGACAACCTTTCCCACAATCCATCGCTGGCAATAATCAAAAATTTATCCTCGTTTGTAATCTTGCGATGACTGACAACTGGCTCAGCTGTGAGATAAGGTGGTGTTAAATAATGAAAAGGAGGAACAGCTGGCCTGCCATAGACTACGTTGAGGACTTTTTCGTGTAATTCTTTGCTCCATTTGTACTGAACATCACCAAATGAACGTAATGGCTGTAACTGCCCCAGAAGACGACCTTTCTGAATAACCGTATTTTTCTCTCCAGGGTGCTCTGATTGTATTCTGTCGACTTCACTCACATTTTCTACTGTTTGATCTTGAGTTATTTGGCTTGCAATCCATTTTCCTGACGAAGAGAGTTTTCCAATAACTGCCCTGCAATCGCCTGGTAAGTAGAAAATTATAAAAAATAATTCTTCCCACAATTCATACCAAACTTAAAAATAAAACTTATAGTTATAATTTATGTTATAATTTATAATTTATGTCTATAATTTTAAAATTCAAAAAAATATTTTATCAATACATTGTTAAGATGACATCGAAACGTCGCTCATTATTATCGTTAATATTTATAATTAAATGTTACAAAAATAATATTCTTATATTAATCATATTGTAATAAAACATTGTAAGGTTAAAACAAAGAAAAAGAAAATTTAAAAAGATACCTGACGATGAGCAAAGCTCAAAATGCTGTCAAATAGATTGATTTTTTTTATAATGCTGAATTTGATGTTTTTTATAATGCTGAATTTTAATTTGTTGTTGTTATTGATCATTATCGGCATTTTACACGCAACAACAAATTGGTTTTTACTCATGCTCACCTTATATATACTTGAAATAATAATTATTAAAGTTCTATGAAATGCAAGATTTCCGTTTTTACACTCTAACAGTTTATATTACAGAAATTGTTTTCAGTTTAAAAGATTTTTACGACGCCTTGATTATTGATTCTTGTGTAGGACAACATGTCATTTGCATCATTCATCAGCCAATCAAAATTGCCATCAGCTGTTAGAGTGAGAATTGCATCAACATCGGATCCGGCTGTCTTACACGAAGCTTATAAAGCAACAGCTGTAACAGAACCCCCTGTCACTCCATCAAATCAGGATGGCTGGACTTCAACTCCACCTCCTCCAATCATAAACTCGGATGAACCTTCACCTGCAGATTTGGTGGAAAGTATTAACGGAGCCTTTGGTGTTTCTAAGTCTGCCGGGAATTTTCAAAATGGAGGCAAACTTGTTGAGTGTTTGGTGATTAATAAGCAGGAGTCTGTTACTGGTAGGCAGGAGTCTATGACGTTTTATTTACTTTTTCATTAGAAGTTACATGAATTAACGATGCATTTTGTTTAACAGTAACACAATAATTTATTTGCACGGTGCTCATATTCAGACGTTTCGTTCTAATTTTGCAGATTTGAAATTATTTAAATACCCGTTGCTACATTTGTGCTTTGTGGTATTGTACTGTGGTATTGTACTATAACACTGAGTATTGTTTGACATCAAAATCATATTTGGTATTTAACTAAAACACAGAAAAGCAAAGCAGAGAAGTTGTATGCAATGAATAGGAACAAAGAGTCTTTAGTTCTGGATATTATTTTTTATATATTGTTTTTTTTTCATGAAGCTTAATTTGACTAAGTTGCTCTGTTTTGTTTTCCAGGAACACTCGGAATGGGAGTAAGTGTCGAAAAACGAACAGATGCTGATGTGACTGGAAGGGTTTACGTAAAGACTATTCTGCCGGGAGGGGCAGCAGAGTTGGCAAAGGGCGGAAGTAGTGGTATCCAAGAGGGCGATGAGGTTTTAGAAGTAAATGGAAAAGAATTAAATGGTTTATCTCAAGAAGAGGTTGTAAGGTTATTCAAAGAAATGCCTTCGAATTGTTCAGTTGTTGTGAAAAGAGCTTACAGTACGCAAAATATGAATCACATATCAATTCAACCAGTGTCTATTGTACCGAGTTCTGAGATGTCTAAAAATTCAAAACTTAAGATACAAGTAACTATTGACAAGTCACAAGCCCCAACCAGTACTTCTTCTTTTGAAGTTCCTAATATTATAAACGAGAGATCTATTGTTCCTGTCAGTCCGTATATTAGGCGTCGTAGTATTATTCCTGGCCTAAGCATTGAAGAAGACCTTACAAAAGTGAAAGAAGAGCGAGGGAAGATGGCTAAGCTTGATGAATTGCGTCAAAGCTCAACGGAATCATACGAAGATGAATTGAAAATGCCAATAATTGAGACTATAAAAGTTGATAAGGTCTCCGAGTCTTTCCAATCATCGTCATATAACAGTACGGACTTCTTAAGCGTGAATAACGTTCATAAAAATAATAATATTCAAAGGTCTCCCTCTGCGTTATCTTCTGCACCATCACCGAATGAAACAGATGCCAGTTTGTTGCGTAATAACTTAATGCCATTACCTGCTGATGTTCCAGATGGCCTCAATGTACATTTAATTGAATTGGAGAAAAGAGAGAGGTCAGCTCTTGGGATCAGCCTCGTTCCGAGTTATGATGATTGCGAAGGCTTTTTCCAGGTTAGTCTTTGAGTCTTAATGTTGTATTTTTGAATACCGAAACGAAAGTGCTTTTGTTTTTTTACATTTCCCTTATAAAACAGAGATTTCTTTTTTTACGATATACATGTTGTCAATCTTAAATTCTTTAATTTTTTTATTACATTTTCTGTATCTCTCTTCTTTACTTTTGATATACTTCTTACTTTTTACATAACAAATATGTGTATTTCTCAGCTTATTATATTACATATTTGGGTTAGGTTTCAGAACACATATTGCTATTACTTTCTGACAGTAGTTACTCATCATGTTTTACTTTCTTTTAACATCTTTTATAGGTTCGTCGTATAATGCCAGGTAGCGTTGCCGAAGCAGACGGTCGACTTCGAGTTGGTGATTACATTTATTCAGTGAATGGCAATGTGATGAAGGACCTTAGTCATCCTGTTGCTCTTCAGATTCTCAAGCATTCTGGAACATCCGTCAAAATCGTTGTATTTCGGGACAAAAAAATAGATGAAGAACTTGAACGAGAAAATCTCGCGAAGTCAGCCAGATCTGGGACAAATCACGTTGAAGTTCAATTTGACAAAGCACCAGAACGACCACGATTTTCTAAGCGGGAATCACGTGACGCAATGATACCTGGGTTCATTCGCGCTGATTCAAAACTACAGCTTACTCATCCCCAACCGCCGCCTTTAATTCGTCACAGTACGATCGACTCAATCTCAAGCGAGGTTGCTTCCTCTATGGGGATACCGAATCTAGAGGAAGGCAAGCAAAATATAGCACCAAGGGTAAGAAAGTTAGATTTAGCACAGAAAATGAACACGTTGGGATCTTTGCAAGAGGATCATGCGAGTGCTTCACAAAAATTTAGAAAAGCTGCTTCAATGGATATCGAAGAACACAGAAATATAATAAAAAATCGAAATAGTAGACTGAAAAAATCTTTGTCGGAAAATGAAACGAAAGATGTGAACCTGCCTAAGAGCATAAGCGAGAATGATTTAAATGGCTTGAGAAAATTACAGAAACAGTTATCTAATATTGGGAATGAAGATGATGACGATGATAATGATTATGAAGAAGGAGAGGAAGATTCAAAAAATTCTTCTACCTTAAATGCATCTTTGTTAACTTTTGGAACTCGTTCTGAAGATCAGGCATTTGTCATTGAATACCAAAGAATGTTTAAGGGCCTAGGAATCAAAGTTATGCTTGATGAAGAAGAACAAGTCATGATTACGGAAGTGACACCGTCGGGTCTTGTTGGAAAGGATGGCAACATCAGGTTTGTTTTCGTTTGTTTTCATCTGTTTACGCCAGCTGCAGATTTACATGTTTTACTTTACAATTTAATCTTATTTTGAGGAAATAATATCAAATTCTCCCAGCAACATAAATTTTCCAGCATTTTGCTTTAAAGAAGTCTTATGACAGGACAAAACATTAGCCTTACAAATCGTTGAATCGTCGCATGTACCTTTGTTATATTTTGTGTTTTAAGTTTGTTTATAAAACTGACAAATTTCAATTATTTTTCTGCCATTGACAAAGGACTTTACGTAAAACATTTTATTTTATTTTTCATTTTATTTTAATTGCTGGTTGTCTTCACAATGTGTATTATAATTGTACTTTTCTTCGACAGAGTTAGTGATATTTTGCTTTCAATAAATGGTGACGAAGTACATGGAAAACCAATATCAAAAGTACAAGAAATGATTGCATCAGTCCCACGTGGTAACATTCAGTTGATTGCAAAATCATCTAAACTTACCGAAGAAGCCATAAGGAGGAGGAGTTCTGTTTTAGTGGAAGGTTTGCCAGCCATGTTGAAAGAAAATCATGATTTTGCAAATGGTTACACACCGTCGAAATTGCCTGAGAGTATATTTTCTACAGCAAGTGATTGCTTACCCCCTGCTCCACCTCCTCCACGTATATTCGATGTCTCATTATTTGATTTATATAAGGGGGGAAATAGTCTGGCTTTTGATGAACAGATGGGCTGTGCGTTTTCCTTGGCGCAACTACGAGATGATGTAAGTGACATGGAAAGCTTGCCTGCAGCGCCGCCTCCCCCAATATTGCCTTCGCATGTTTTAAATAAGAAGCTAAACATAGTAAGTGGATCTCATAATTACATCAATCCGTCTTCTGAATTTGGGGTTGATGATGAATCAGATACTGACAGCATGTTTACAGCGTTACCTCCACCTCCTCCAAAGCCTCAATCGTTCTCTGAGACCACATCGCATCAAATGACTGCACCAACAGCCTTTTCAGACTTAGGCTCGAATTACGACTCAGAAAGCACTATACGAGGCCATAGTAGTTTTGTTTCATCAGAAAGCGACACGAGTCTAGTTCCTCTGCCTGCGAGGATAAGGGACACCCAGTTGACTGTTGTGGAAGAGCAGATAAACATTCAGGAAAATAGTTATGTTGACGCACCCATGGAATTCTCTGGAAGTTATTTAGAAAGCAAGTACAACGATGAGATGAATGTATTTGAAAAAGACAAAGTTGGAAAGGATGAGAGCATTTCAGATGATGATAATAGTTCTTTATATTCAATTCCAGCACCTCGTTCTAAACCAGCAGTTATTGGACCCCCAGATGAAAGTCAGTTTTACGAAGGAAATATTAATGATTATAGATTCTCATCTATGAAAAATGGTTCACTTAGAAGCAATGGAAGTGTGTCTTCAGCATTGGAATTTTTAGACTCGACACTTTTATCACATTCTGATAGCATGTCTTTTGGAATAGAAGGTAATAAATCTGTGAATTCTTCAAATGAACATCTTTTATCTCCTCCTCAATGGGGCAACGCCATGGAAAGCTCATATAACGAACAGTTCGCTGATGATGTAAGTCAAATGCCGTTGTCAAGATCTAAATCAACACCATATGGATCATACACTGATTTGAGCAAGGGTTCTCCAACCCATATGCCTATTATTATGGGAGATCATCTGGATATGACAACCCCCAAAAGAAAAGGGTTTTTATCGAAGCTGAAACATAAATTTATGTACTCAAACAAAAGTAAACTAGATGACCATGTTGCAAAGGATTCTAAAGGAAGGGAAATAGTCCATTTCACACACGATAAAGTGAAAAACGCAGACAGCAAGCCGTCTGCTATGAAGGGAGCGTCTAGTATTCCGGATGTAAGGCAAGTTTTTCCAAGAGAGGGGGATTTGAAAAGGACGAATTCATTAGATGAACAGTCAATGCGGTCGATAAATGAATCAGTAAATAATAAATTTGACAGTCCAGGGCCTACAGAAAACAAACCATATATTTTAGAAGACAGCATAAAAACAGGATTTGGTCACCATTCGTTTTCTCTTGGATCAGGAATTGATCACATATCTAGCAACGAACATTCTGGAAAAGGTCATTTTGGGTTGAAGAGTGATGTGAAATTATCAAAAGGAAACCGACGTCAATCAATTTCAGGTTACTCTCCTCCGCAGAGTCCTGCGCCTCCGCCCCCTGGTAATTTGTACGAGAAAATAGAAGAGTTACCAAAAGAAAGAATTTATGGAAAATTGTCAAGTTCATTGGGAGATTTATCAGTGAAATCAAGTCGGAATGATTCTCTCAAAAACAGTAAAAAATCACTCAAAGGATCGTTAAAAGGGTCAATAAAAGATTCACTTATTGGTTCATTGAAAGGGCGAAAGGAAAGTATCGAAAAAGAAGAATCTGTGAAACCAGATGTTTTAAAAAAACCATCTTTGAAAAAGAAACCACCTTCGCCAATACTCGCGCGTTTGAAAAGTTTCGGAAAATCAAGTAAAAAATCCTCTGAGAGTCCAAACATGTTGAAATCAGAAAAATACAGGGTAAAGGATTCTAAGATAGATGTCAATAACGGTGGTTCTGTGAGCAGTACTAGCTCATTCTCTGGATTTGAAGATATTGGTGGTCAATCAATGGAATCTGTTGCACGTCGTAAAGAAACGTCGAAGGTGTCCTTGATGAAATTTAGTTTTCCACCACCACCTCTTAGCGAAGATTCTTCTGGTGGTGAAACGTCATCAGATCATAGCAGTAAGAAATGTTTGGAAGATGGAAGTCTTCATTCTCTTAAAAATAGAACAACGGAAGAAATGAAGCGATTCAGTGTTGTGTTAGAGGAAGGAGAAGCTGAAGTGGCATCAAATGGACAAAACAATCATAATGGCATCCCCAATTCTCATCAAAGGGTAAGGCAGCCGAGTTTTGCAGAGAGTGATTGTTGGGGGTCAGAATTTTCTGCATTGGAGTCAACAAAGGAAATTGAAATTACAAAAGCAGATTTAACTGACCCAAAATTACAGGCATTTAGTTTGCCAATTGATGAAGTATCAAAGGAGTTTAGAATTAGAGCAAAAACTGTACCTGATTTTAGGGCAAAAACTGTACCTGATTTCAAGGCAAATGATGTACCGCAAAGGACTTGGACCGGTATAAAATATGGACCACAAATTGATTCGGAAAACGAAAGCTGGGGATTGGAGTTTTCTGAATTAAAAAACATTAAAAATATTTATGATCTACCTGAAGAAACAAATTTTTCTCGCTCCGAAGATATTGCTAATCCAAAGTTACGCCCTTTTAGTGCACTCGAAAGACATTCAAGTTTTGAAGAGATGCCGAAAAAGCAGAAAGATAAAGAAATTGGTACCCATTCAAATGAGAGTTCATCACACATAAAAATGAAATCTCCTTTGGTTAACATTTTCAGTAAGAAAGAATTAAAACCAGAGAAAAAGCCAAAGGAAAAGAGAGGAAAATTTCCTAATTTATTTCACACCAAGAAACACGTGACACGTGATACAACGCCCTATCTTGATACGAGCTCTCTTGAGGAGCAAACCCCAAGCAACGAGAAGGCAATTTCTTCGATCATTGTTAATGACAGCCTTATGATGGAAACTCCGATTGAAAAATCGTCCAAAATTGTTCAGGAGCAGGAGCCTTGTGAAAAATTAGATGAAAAAGGTATTAATTTTTTTTACCCTTGCACATTACATTGTTATTGTTGCTATTGTATTAACATAATATTATTTTTAGTGAATAATGAATATTGTTTGCATTGTTTATTTAATTGCTACATAATTCTGAATGGAATTATGTTATATTTGTTTGTTCTGCTGATTAATAAATTAATAAGTTAATTAAATTAATTTTTCTTTTTTTTACTTCAGATTTGGATATATCACAAATTCAATTGAAAACCACCAATGAACAAAGGGGATCAGTTTCTGCTAAATTACCTTCTTCGGACGTCATTCAGCAAAACGACAATTCTGCACAAAAATTAAGTCCTATTGACGATTTTATGGATGGGGAAAGAGAGAATCCCATACCGAAACCTCCTAGGAGCATCGAGGATGGACAAATCACCCCAAATAATGATTACATGAATCTAGCGGAGTATCGAGATTGCGCAGGTGTAAGCCAAGTTCTGACAGAGCAAACGAGTAAACCTCCTGATTTCGACATTGCTTTGATGGATCGGCTTGATGATTTTGCAGCGTCATTAGATATTGACGGAGGAGATGATGATGATGTTTACTCACCAAGACCTTTGCCGCCCATTCCTGATGGTGAAGAAATAGTTGATGTCAAACCGAAGCTTAGTGATACTGAGCTGGAAGAATTATACGCGAAAGTTATAAAACCTAAAAGATGTGAAAATGAAACAAAAAATCTAAGTATTGGCGAAGAAAAGGAGGCTATCATTGAGAAACATCGTTCTGAAGATGAAGCTATTCAGGATATTTCTCAACTTAAAGCAGGGAAATTTCAAATTCAAGTTAGTCTTTTTGTTCTTGTTGTTAAAATTGTTTGATGATATTGTATAAGTATTCTGTTACTTTTGGAGATACTTAACAGATAGTATGAAACTAAATAAAAGAAACTATACAAGTTTAATTTGCTGATGCTTTTCGAAGTTTCACAATTAGTGATTGGTTTTTTCTAATTTTCATTTTTAGCTGGTCAGAGAAGCGGGTAGTCCTCTTGGAATAACAATAGTTGGTGGCAGCGACACTCCGATAGGAATACTTTTGGTTGCCAGTTTACAGAAAGACTCGGCAGCTGGGAAATCAAAGCAAATTCATCCTGGTGATCAGCTTTTACAGGTCAACAAACAAAATTTAGTTGGTGAGATTCTTTTAATTTTAACCCATTCACTATTTTAAAAGTATTTCTATTAACCCATTCAGCCTTGCAAAGATAGACACGTTTTTTTAAGAAACTCTCATTTTTGTGTGTTTCAATCTTTCATCGGTAATTGCGCAAAAGTGTTTCTATTGACCCATTCACCCTTGCAAGGATCATAGGGCCTACACGTTTTTTATAAGAAACTCTCATTTTTGTGTGTTTCAATCTTTCATCGGTAATTGCGCAAAGGTATTTCTATTGACCCATTCACCCTTGCAAGGATCATAGGACCTGCAAGTTTTTTAAAAGAAACTCTCATTTTTGTGTGTTTCAATCTTTCATCGGTAATTGCGCAAAAGTATTTCTATTGACCGATTCACTCTTGCAAGGTCCATTCATCCCAAGACCCATTCATCCTTGTCCACCCCACTAAAACCATTAAAAGCATTATGTAATCTTTACTAAAAATTTGAAAAGTTTTTTATTCACTAGTGAAAGTTTCTTAAATTTTTGTGGGTTTCACCAGTGAGTTTCTTATAAAAAGTTTCTTATAAAAAAGCGTGTATTGGTAAATAACTTTAAACGTTATGTTTTCGGAGATTTGCTAGATGCTATCCTCCTTTGCAAAATAGACAATTCAATAGGATATATTTTGAAGTAATTATTTGTAACAGTAGGTTAATTTGAAGTAGATCCAGGCATGAAAGGATTGATCAGTTGAGATTTAATTTTAAGAGAATGTAATTTTAAGTTTGTTGAAAGTATATCAGTTGAGATTTACGTCACTTGATGGGTTTATCTGTGAGTTAGAGCCATGATTGATTGATCAATTGATTGATCAATTGAACAATAGTTTAATCGATTTTGGTATTGTTACAGTTGTTCGTGTTATATCATTTTACTGATAGCGTTTTTCACAAATGCATTTATCGTAATCTTTGGCAGTATCGAATTATTTTATGTGGGTTTTGGTTTGTTCACTGGATCTTAGTGGCTTAGAAAATTTTCCTATACGATTATTACACATGAACAGAATTTTTATTTACTAAAAAACAATTTTCTTTTTGGTTGAGTAATTACTGGATCAAATTGCGACAAAATTGAACAAAAAGCAGTATCAGGAACTGGATTCCTGTCTGTTTTTAATGTTATAAATTTATTGTTCTTACTTTTATCAGTTAGATCTACCTTTTAAATGATAAAACTGCCATTGAAAATTTATCAAACTTTGAGGATATTGCATTTTTGATTCTCGAGTAGAACTCTGGAAGCATAGTTTAACAATTAATTTCTACATTTTTAAGTACATTACTCCCAAAATTTTAAGATTTGAAATCTGTAAGGGTTTTTTAATTTTTTTTTTATATTATAATTTTTTACTATAATTTTGACAAAAATAAATGTAAAGATATACAAATTTAGAAAGCTATCAAATAAAAATAACAAGATAAGCTGTTACTTAAGTTTCATGCTTCCGCAATCGTCAGGCAGCTAAGAATTAAGACGATTGCGAAAGCATGAAACTTAAGTAACAGCTTACCTTGTTATTTTTATTTGATAGTTTTCTATATCGCTCTACCTTCACGGTATTGAGCACTTTAAATGCAGAGAAGACAA
>JAYJMH010070147.1:0-11206 GCA_036873815.1 Phacellophora camtschatica | reverse complement strand
CCTTTTGCCTTTGCCTGGAATTACAGAGAGTTAGTAGCTCTCCTCACACTTTCGCAGCAAGTATGACCTTGGTGGGACTCGAACCCACGACCTTGAGTCCGGCGCCTTGACCACTAGGCCATGCTTGCTTCTACTGTTTATGCCTGGCGTATCTCACATAAAAATACTTCAGAACTACTTACTGCTTATATTCATGCCCTCTTCTTGCAATTATTGTATACAACGACTCGAAACTCAGCAGCCCTAAGCCCGTAAAAAATGCTCCAATTGGAAGATTCTTGTAAACTTTAACTTCTGTCACATATTTTTTCAGCAGTGTTATTGACAATATTGCATGTAGCATAAACAAAACTCGTGGTATAATTGCAAGCATATAACCAAGAAAGTTAACATCCCCAAATCTGTGAACACTCTGGTTGTATGTTTTTCTAATTCTTGTAATTATGTTCTCCATCGTTATCATTTTGCTTACGTGAGGGATTTTTTCAAGCTGAAAAGCTGAGTTGTTACACGTGTGAACAAACAAAACTTAAATTACTTTGATATAAATCTTATATGCATGCAAGCGTAAAGTCTTGTAAGAAGTTGACCTGAAAAAGGAAAACAGAAATAAATAAAAAGGATGAATGATATTAAAATTTGGATTGATTGAGTAAAGATATCTTGTTTTTGGTTGATTAATTGACTGATTGATCGATTGATCAATTTATTGCTTTTTTGCTTGATCGCTTTCGGAATTTTTTTGAAAAATGTTCTTCCATATGTACTTTTCAAACTTATACTATGTTTTAGATTCCTTTTTTTTTATAGAAGAGCAACTTTATAAGAAACGCCAGACTGAGATTTGATAACCTTTTTGGTATCTTAAGTAAAGTAAATGAAATATGCATGGGTTGAGAAGTTGATCTGAAACACACTTTAAAGATGTTTTCGAGGAGGGCGGGGGTAGCACGTTTGAAAAAATCAGTCCAGAAACAAGAACAAATCCAGGCAAAAACCGAATCTAGCTGTTACTATAACAGATATTTTGCTAGATTTGTTTTCTAAGATTATTAATAATAATAAACTAACACATTTGTGCAATAATTTTCTGTGGCATGCTTCATAACTTCATAATTTTCAAAAACATTTTTTGTTTTTTTGTATTTTTCATAACATTCATTTATTTTGATTTCATTTTTTGTAATTTTGGTTATTCATTAAGTAATTGGTTCTTTACCCACACATTCAAATATTAAGATTTTCTATTAAACACAGCAAGTCATTTTTGAAATTTATCTAGAAAAGAGACAATAACTTTCTTTATCAAATGTTTGCCATGGGCAGCTTCACAAGGGTTGTCTTTTCTGATAACGAACAAATGTCAATCTTTGTATTTAAAGGAGTAGTTTTTCAATATTATTTCTTCTAAAATGATTTCTTTTCTGTTTTATTTTGAACCCTCTCCCTTAGATAATTGTTGAAACAATTTCTGCAATATTGAATTTTGTTAACAAGAAGCGTGTATCATGTTCATAAGTAAATTTATACACGTTTATCCTACAAGAATAATCTTTATAAGAAACGCAAGGCTGAAATTTGGGGGTTTTTTTCTATCTTGTTTTAAGTTAAAAAAAAGTATGCAAACGTTGAGCAATTGGCCTGAAACATATTTAAAAGATGTTTTTGAGAAAGGCAGTTTGTAAAGATTAACATAAAAATCCAGGCTGGAACTGAAGCTAGATGTTCTTATAAAAAACATTTAAATGGCTATAAGATATTTTGCTGCATCCTTAAATTACTTTTTCGTCACATGTCTTCACATGCTGGTGTGCAATGTTCTTTTTGCAAAAAGTTCGTCAAGCTATCTCCCAATTTTAAGAAGGAAAATAATATTACTTTAGTTACGGCAGAAACGAGCAGCTTTTCCACAAAACAGCAAAAGTAAATACACCAATATTATGCACAGTTTACGCGAGAGCAGTTCCAAAAAGATGCAGATCTTTTTCAGCTCAATTACGCATGCCGTTCACACGATTTTTCTTTAAACCGAACTTCGTAAGGCACATCAACGAAGTTAAAAATGGCAGATCCCAGAAAATAACACCGACATGCATTCAGTTTTGAATCTCCGTTCACTTGATTTAAACTAAAATTTTGCGACACTATATATTCAAACACGTTGAGCGAAACCATAAAATATTATGAAAGAAAATATCGATTATTCATTAATCAAACTTTGCAAAAATTATTTCTGATATTATAATGTAATAATGTTGATAATTTAATAAAAGCAACTCTAAACCTTGTAAACATTACCCTGCATCATTCTTGAGTTCAAGTAATTTTTTGTTATGTTCTTTCGTCTTTGTGTTAGCAAAAACAGGCTGTGATGCTTGATATTCACCAGTTTCAATCATTGAACATATATTTTCATTTCAAATAAGCCATTCACCTGTATGCTATATCTATTGCTTACGTAAGTAAACATGTGGCTTCATATTTCAATCTCAGTGAAGTTCTGTTTGTCTACATAAACGGATTCTTGACTCACCGCCGCTTTTTCTATACTGCAATAAAAGAAAATATTTTGAAACACTTGAATAAGAGCTTCTTTACTTTAAAATTCGATTGGTACACAAATTAAATAAGTGCCTATGAATATTAGTAATTTAATTTAAGACTGACAAATGCTACCCATATTTGCATATTATACCTGGGTTCCACTGAAAGTATGATACACAGCAAAATATACGACAAAATACACGACAAAAAAGAGAGTCTTGGGCAGCCAAAAAGCAATGTTTCATTGGTTCAGCTAACATTCTCTTATCATACCTCTAACAGAAACGACAGAACAACTGATGATTATGATGATTACGATTATTATGATTATTATGATTATTATGATTATTATGATTATTATGATTATTACGACATTATTACGATTATGGTGATTATGATTATGGCTATTATGATTATTATGATTATTATGATTATTATGATTATTATGATTATTACGACATTATTACGGTTATGGTGATTATGATTATGGCTATTATGATTATTACGACATTATTACGACACCGTTATATCATCATAACCACATTTCATCACAACTCACACACCACCACTGTGCAGCCTTGCCACCATTAATCGACCAATTCTCAAGAAACGACAAGAACAATATTTTAATCTTGTACGGGAAATGGAACTCGGAGACCATGAAAGTTTTTTCAAATATTTCCGTATGTCTCCAAGGCTGTTTGAGCAACTGTTAAATTTGCTCAAACAAGAGGAAATGAAGAGATAAAACGAAAGAAAAAGACAAAGAGCAGCAGATGAACGAGACATGTTCTTGAAATACAGCAAAGACATCATTTGCCAACAATGGTATAAAAGGCTGATCATAACACTTGTAATAAATTAAACATTCTTGAAAATGCTGTAAATATTTATAATGTAGATTGCTTACAATGTACCTACAATCCAATAAATTAATAATTTAGTAGTTTATCACTATCTGGACCGGGCTCTTTTGAGCAACGTCAGACCGGGGGGAGGCTAAATTAGCCCCCCCTCCTAAATCAAAGTTGGTAATAGCTACTGATTTGCAATTAAGACAATATGACCTATATATCAAATGCAAACAATAGGCAATTTGTACATTTGTACATACTTTGACAAAACGATGGAAAGTTCTTTGCGCATGCGCAGTGAAAAACTTAAGTCGTTATTAAGTGTGCTATTAAGTCGTTATAAATGAATTTATTTGTAAAATTATTATGTGTCATGATGTATAAAGCTACATTTTACAGTAAAACCAAGAGAAAAACTCATAACAATGCTCTACATGGCAGAAAATGGAAATAATTATGACGTCATGAAAATCTAAAAATAACTTTAAATTTAATTTTGATAATTTCAAAATGTGCCTCTGTGCTCCATTAATATTCTGACTAAGTTTCAAACTGAAAGCTCCTTTCATAAGAAATCAACAAAGCAACATATATATTTACAAGTACTCTCTCAATTGCAAACACGTAAACAAGTAAACAAACACATTGTAACATTTGTAGATAATATGTAGGAAAAGTCAGAAAGTTTCAAAAGCATCTGAAAAATGCTTCTTGAGTTGTGTCAAAAAATATAGAAGGGGGGGCTAACTTAGCCCCCCCCCACCGGTCCAGATAGGGTAAATTAACAAATCTTCAGTTTCACATTTCTACAGTTTTATGTGTGCAGAGTTCATTTGGTCTTATCATATGCCTCTTCTTTATTTTCGGAGAACTGCATCGAACTAAGCGAGGTTGTAAGTAATGAGTTTTTTTTCTGAGCATGCATTCTTTGTGTGTTATCGTTTTTGTTGCCTGAATACCAAGCCAAAAATTGATATATTTCATACATAAGAGAAAGGTATACAACAGCAAGTGAAATGCTGACGAACAATTCATAATATGACATGTTGAGAGCCATGACTTCTTGGATATTGTCTATTTCTTTAAATGGCGAAAGCTTGGAATATTATGAATTATGGAGAGACACGTGTTCCTATTTCTGTCCACCGTACGTTTCTATCGCCAAGGTTCTAATTCTTCCAAGATACGATTCAGTTTCATGATTTCGTGAAGATAAAGTGTATTCTTATAAGTGTATGCTTACTTGCATGTTACGTAAGCAATGGCTTTTAAAATGGAATAAATATATCTTTCATCGTAATTAATTTGATTCGTCACTTTATTTTTTCATTTACAAACTTTTCAATGTTTGTAAACAGTGTTATTTTGCAACAAATTGTAAATTCCTAAGGAATAACCATATAGCACTTTTTAGTATCACAAAGCATTCCACTGTCGTGTATGCAAAATCATTTTGGTACGTTTTTCTTTCTTTCCAAATGCTCTTCTTGGTGGCTGCAAATTTATCCACTCGTGAATATCAGTTTTCACGAATATAATGAAACAAAACTTCGTACAACAAATTGTTGAAAGTGATTTTTCACTTGCTTCTATGTATTTAAAATCTATTAAATCTTGTCCACATAAACGTTTCTGTGTAACTTCTATTTGTGTGATATTTGCTGTCTGCTCTTCAAACGATACCTGCCTTATGCACCTGCATATATCCATAGATGAGAAGTTTCTAGACAACGCTATTAAATGCAGTTTATTGTTTCAAACTGACATATGTTTCAACTGATCTTCTACAAATTATTAAACGTTTTCTAGATTTTAAAATTCTCAAGCAAAGATCAAAACTAGATGTCCAAAGACGAATGATATATTATGAGCAAAATTGAAAGAAAAAAATACTCCCAATCTTCGTTGTTGTAATGGATGATTTCTTCCATTTTATTTTCAGCTCTCAATTTTGTTTGCGAATGAAGGCTGGGCTTAAGTGAATGAATAAATAAAATATAAGAGAAACCTGTGAATCTTTTAACATCTGATTAAACGAAATTAAAAGTTAAATAGTTGCATTAAGAATTAAAATGATGTATTGAAAAAATTTCCTTCAATGTTAAAAAAGAAATAGTTTTATCCTATCAAGCAAGAAATGACGACACTGTAATTAAAATTTAATCTATGATCAATTTTATGTTTTTCGTTTTTTGCTGCCATTTCTTTCCACATTTTCGACGTTTTCACGCCAAGAAATGCCATATTGCTCGTCGCCAATCAACTTATAACGATATTTTATTTTATTTTAATTCACATTACACCAAAGAATGGAGAACGACGAAATTCTCGTATGCGTGAACATTAATTTTTGTTTATATAAGGAACCTTAGCTGAAAATTGAGGCTTGAATTTTCCTATTTATTTAATTAAATTTTGCGAATTTTATACGCTTCTAGAACTTTTCAAGGCATGTTATAAACATGTGCACTCTTAATTTCTACTTAATGTAAATACTTTCTGTTAACTTACCCAAATCTCAGGCATGAGTTCGTTATAAAGGTGTTCCTTGTATAAAAGGAAGCGTGTAGGTAAAGTTTTTTCCGTAAAAACGAAGTTGCCTTTTATAGCAACTTCTAAAATATTCCAAATAAAACAATTTAATGATAATTTTTGAAATGTTTCAATACAATGAATGAGATTCAAAGCAAACAACAGTACCCAGATCAAAAAAGCAGTCTCGTCAGATCAAATCAATGCTTTTTGAAAAACTTTAACCTTTCGAAAAACAGGTGATTCCGGTTACTTTACCCACATTGTTTTAGTAATTCATAAGTTCAACCAGAGTTTCTAAAAGTTATCGTTAGATCAAAATTGTTATATTTATGTTGGAATTTCTTTTAAATTCGCATTTTCTTTTTACAAAATGAAACGTCGATAATAAATTAGATAAATTTTATTTAAATTATGTACAATATAATCCCAAAAATGTTGATGATATATACATATTTATATTATATAAATTACAATGTAAGCATAAATATACATAAATATACACAATTCACACTTAAATCAGTCTAATTTTATTTCTTTTTTTATTTATTCTTCTTTAATACTTATTTTTGTCTTATTTTGATTCTTCAAACAATACTCTTACAATAAAAAATACAAAATTAACATAAACAAATTTGTGTCGAGGAAAACAATCACAACAAATTTAAAAATAAATATACATTCGCATGCGCGTCAATTGTTACCTAAGTATAACTACCCGCATTTAAGAAACCAATAAGAAACATCTCAGCTGATTACACAGTCCCTCTATTTTTGTTGTTGTTGTTGTAGTTGTTGATCGCCAGCTTAAAGCACTGGTCTCGAAATAAAGACTTTATTTCGAGATCAGTGGCTTAAAGCGACATATAAGTTAAGGGAGCGATACAGCGACAGTCTAGCTAGTCTAAAAAACTTCTAGGCTCAAACTTCTAGTCCAGAAGAGCAATAGGAAAACAAATAGAAAATACTTGTAAACAATAGGCTCAATCTGAAAAATCAGTTTCTTAAATGTGGGGCCTTGCTGTAGTCAATCAAATTATCAAAATAAACTTTTTATGTACAAGACCAAAACTAAAATATTGCATTCTGTCAAAATCATGAATAAGTTATGTTCATTTGGTAAAATCCCAAAAGTCGTGCCTGTATTTAAGACACCCTCGAGCTGTTCCCTGCGTTCATTACAGGTTTGACGTCACTATTTTGGTTAGCTCTAGCGTGCAGACTCAAAACACTCTTCTGTAGCTGCACTTTGGTCAGCAAAGATTCGTATTTTGTTATTTTATTATCAAGGATTGCTTGTAAGACCCGTTTCAATGCACGCCAAAAAGTTTATTTGCCTGAATCAACTTTCCTGGTCGACGACTATGATTCCATATTGACCGAAAGTGATGTACAATCAGTCAAAAAAGAGGCCTGTTTAGGGGTGGAGGGGAGGGAGGGATCAATAATCTATAATCCAGGAAATAGGATCGCCAATAATCAATTTTTTTTGTCATAAATAATCCAAAAATCTTTGAGCAAGAAATGCTACGAGGGACAGTCCTGAAAAATCTTGAAATTCTTGATAATCCATAATCCATAAAAAAATTCTTGAATAATCTGAATAATCGACTAAAAAAAGCCTAATAATCCATAATCCGAAACCCACTAAGCAGGCCTCAATGAACACAGAGAAACAGGGAAGACTCCCTGACGGCCGTTAAGATCTGGAACACAAGCTAAGCAAGTCTAGAAAGAAATTTTAAATGTTGTTTCACCTGCTGAATAGTCCAGTCTCAATGTTTAGCCTCGTATGATCTGACCAAAACGAAAAATGAGAATTTTTTTCATTTGAAATATCCATTGTAACGAGGTTGTGTCTCACCAGTCGAAATATCTAATCCCATTGTTCAGCTTGAACCATCTTACTTGACGCTTGCTCGTGTTTCTTTATTTGGTTGACAACATTAATATCTGCTTTTGATGGCATCGTTTTCTTGTTACTTGTAGTGTTCAACCCTGTTTCTTCGTCATCATCCGTAACTACTTTGATCTTTGTGTATGATGTATACATTGACGGTATACCTTTAGTTCCTTCACACCTTGGAAGTCCTTTTGAAAAAGGTTTTAACGTCCATGTGACCTCAGAGTTTACACATTCCAACTTCCCGCAGTTATTTTCAAATAATTTCTCGTTGCTCATGACTTTATTTCCATCAATATCGCAGGCTCCATCCTTGGGATTTATCTCAAACTCTTTGTTTTCCTCTTTCTCTGGAGCCTCGTCTTGAAAATCTATCACTCCATTAAAATCCCGCTTGGAAATTTCATCATTATATTTTCCCACTCTCTCAAACGAATCCTCATTTATGAACCTTTGTAAAATGTCTGAAAACGTTCTGCTTCCACTATTCATGGACTTGATTTCGCTTTCTGGCCTCAAGCCATTGTCAGTATAAATACCTAATTGCTTACCACTAATACCTGCAGAGTCAAGCATCGATGTGGACTCAGGCCGTAATAACATTCCATTATCACGTGGCAATCTAATCATGGGTACTAATGATTTGTCCAGCTCAATTTCCTTGATAATATTTTGCTCATCATAATGTATTCCAATATGGGCGGATAATATTATTTTCGCCGTCAATAAAGTAATAAATAATATTCTTCGGAAGAGAGCCATTTGGCTGGAAAAGAAGAAAACATGTCAGCAATTAATGGTATGAAGACATTTCAGAATTTCTTTTCAATACCTTGGCTTATAACCTTCCTATAACATTAGCAAACACACAACTCAATAACTCATGACCCATCTAACAACAGAAGATGTAGAACTGATTAATGGTTAAATGTTATTCATTATTATAAATATTCAATTTTAAATTATATTCGGCTCAGATTTGTTTATAATATAATATATATAATAATATAGCGAATATTTATACGAATATAGAAACTAGAATTTGATCGTATTAAAATAAGATGAAAAAACAAAAAAATGAAACATTTTATCTCAAACAAGGAATCAAATATTTAAATGGTTTTCAGCATTTATCATTTGTGCTGGAACCTTTCAAAAGTGTCATGCAAGTTTTGTTCAGTCATAGGATTTAAGAAACGTAAATTGTTGTTCTTCCCAGTGTACTTGTTCCCTGTGTCCCTCTTACGTTTACAGGACACGGGGATACGAGGGAAGAAACACAGACTTTCACGGGTACAGGGACACTGTGAAGAGCAAATCTAACATTTCTTTTATTGCCAATTGCTGAACAAAACAAGCATGCTACTTTTGAAAGGTTCCAGCACAAATGATAAATTGTGAATATTATTTAAATATTCGATTCCTCTTTTGACCAAACATTAATAAATTAAAGAGCAACGTGGAAATACAAAATATCAACAAAAAGTTACTGTATTATTTATTTTGTTGTTGTTTTTATTCAGTTGTGATTTTTTATTTTATTCACTAGGGGAGCTAAAGCCTCCATCGGAGAAGTATAACTTGTACTAACTTATATTTTGGCAAAAATTTCAGAAGAAAAGCATATTAAAATTCGAATTCGCATATTTATTCCAAAAGGAAATTATTTAAAAATGAACAATTTAAAAGCATGTACTAGCTTGATAGCTATTTATTTTAGATACAATTTTCTACAAATAAACAAGCAAGAATTTTCCTAAATATTGTATATCTTGTTTATGATGCTCCGCGGCACAAAAACCATAAACAAAACTAACTTATTCACAATTTCTCGTATGCTAACTTGTTTACAGTTCAGCGTATTTGTAAATTGTACGCTGCTTGTTGGCTGACAGAAATCGAACGCTGGCAAGCAAAAAGAATATTAATTGTACATAATACTCAGAGCCACTTAGAGGATTCTGAGGCCCTTGGGCAAAAGTGAAACGGAGGCCGCTGCGATTTTTGCGGCTTCGCCCTTCGCCCTTGCACTGCCACATCCTTTAATAATGTTTTCTCTCCGATTCCTATATCTGGTTGAGAATGAAACGGTCTCAGTAAAACTTACAAACATGCATGCTGTACACATTTAATTATGACGTTAAAATTAGGCCCTAATAACTTTGATCATCGAAGGCCTTTTGGTTCGGTGTCCTTTGTAAATAAAATTGTGAAAGAAGGTGGGCCTTCGAGTTGTTCTAAATTACACTGAAAAATTTGTTGCACTGCTAAATATTTTGAGGCCATGGGGAAAATTGCCCCCCTGCCCCCCTCTCTGCGCTATAGTTAAAACTTTCAACAGCATATACTGAAAAAATGGAGATAATTTTGTTCACAACGGTATCACAACAGCAACTACTTAGTAAGATCAACATAAACATTTCCAAAACGAAAAATCACAAAAAGCTGAGGTAAAAGTACTTAGAGCTAAAATCAATACCATTCACGAGTTGTACAATAATAACTTGTACAATACAAAGAGCATAAAGTCGGCCAAGTCGCATTTCCCAGACAACAATGAGGTTACTCGTCGTGACTGGTAGGCCCTGGTACTTAAAAATGTTTTTTCTAGACTACGCATAGCATCAAACTTGCTATTTGTTTCTTGCAAAAATAGAAACAATAATTTGTAACAAAAGTACTCTTACCTCCTTCCATTTAATACCTCGAACGCCCCAATAGTTGTATTTGTTTATTGGAAAGATAGAAAAGGAAATATGTTTAAAATCTATGAATGTTTACGAAAGTAAGAATTAACCTTGGGGTCGTGATTCAATATGATCCTATGGTCGCATGCGCATTCTGTACAATAGAGCCACCCGTATGTGTTATGTGAGAATAACCTAGTTAAAGCATACGAATTTACATGTAAATAGCTTGGAACTGTTAAGATAATTTGGATTGGGGTCAAATGCGTGAGAATAACAATTAAGAGGTTATTTCTTCTCAATATGAATCCTGTATGATCAGGTTACTTTTAGTCATTAGATTTACGACTAAATAGCATCCATCCATCTTTGGTACTGTTATAGCCAGTGGCGTCAGAGGCGTCCCCATAGGGGGGGTACGGGGGGCGTTGTACCCCCCAATACTTTATCTGTCGGCACAAACGAAATTTTGTCGGCAAATTAAGATAAATCCTAAACAAAGAAGGCAAATTTCTGTCGGAAATTATTTGTATAAATGTCGTCATTGGGCCACTGATTTTTCAAACATATTGGCAAAAAATCCAGAATTGTTTTCTGGAGAAGATCACGGTTTTTGTCATTTCCATCCTGTGTGAGAAATAGCTACGCCAGCCTCTAGCAATCTTAAGTTTAAAACTTTCGCAAAA
>JAYJMH010070136.1:0-11208 GCA_036873815.1 Phacellophora camtschatica | reverse complement strand
AAAAACATAATGAAACAAAAATGCAAACCCAAAAATATAATAGTATTGCGCATGTTTATGATGCAATTTTGCTGTCTTTAACATTTTTTTACTAACATTTATATGCTATTTCGTAATATTTTACCCGAAAATATAAGATTTCAAATTATTTTTAGAGCCAAAATTATAATTTTTGATGAAATATTTTCATTACCCAAAATATATTTATGCAATCGAAATCCCAGACCCAAAAATATAAGACACGCCTCCCTATCTAAGTCAGGTGACTGTCTGGCCCAATATCAATGTCGAAATTATCCCGCAGAGCATTATAAACGTGAATCATGCTCGAATTTATCGTCGATTTAATTAATGCAATTAATTTGACTCAGAATATTCATGGTTTCACTCAGAATAAGTGTATGGTTTCTTTTTTTGCGCCTAGGATAAACTCAGAAAATGCTCCAACTTGTTGAAAATGGTAACGGAGAGAAGCACAAAACAAAAAGATCAAATTTTAAAGGCACACGGGAAAGCAGAGGTATTTTAACATTTTGTGAATTTTTTATGGAAATTATCAAGTCTTGACAGGAAACGTTATTGCAATTATGAGTATCATAATGCATCCCATTATCCTCCGTAGCACTGTCACTTCTGTAAACTAATGGTCAGGCACCTTAAATGTTTAATTTTAAGAAACAGTTCAAGTAAGGTCTGAAGACCTAGACTTATTACTCAAGCCGTACTTTGGCTCTTTAATTTACTTGATGACACCAAATTACGAATTTGAGCGGACTGGAGAAAAACGGCCACAGTTAAGGTGGGAAGGAGCAAAAGGTGGGAATTATGCAATTAGGCCACTGGAGACCTGATATAGAGTTTGAGAATGCAAATTATCCCAATGATTTGTTTTGCGTCAAATTTTTTAATTAAGATTTTAATTAGTTGTATTTTCATTTTGCAGGAACTATTGAAGGATTGTGACAAGGACAAAAATTATTTTATTGGAGAATTAGACAAGCAAAATGAATTGCTCGAAACTTTGAAAATTGAAAAAAAAGGTACTTGATATTTGAAATAATTTCATACGAAGGGAAATGCTTTTTGTTGTTATTCATTTGTTAAAATATTCATTTAAAATCAACCACTCCTTTAAATTTTTATACCCCGATTCAATTCGACTTGACACAATTGACACATACCATCTCTTGGTATTTGACAAATATTATTCGTGTATACATTTCAAAATAATTGCTACTTGTCATATATCTAGAGATGATGTGTGTCATTATCTCGACTATAATCTAACACCGACATTAGATCATGTTTCTACTAAACAGGAAAATTATATGCAAATTTATGTTAAATAGGGGTATCTCAAAAAAATCTGTTCATTTCAAAAGATGAAGTCATCTTAAAACTTATATGAAATGACCAATGAGTATATCTCTGTACTTGCCCCCCTGAAAAGATGATGCTTTACAATGATTATCAACGGGCTATATGTCCCTTCCAGGGTTGAAAGGGTTAATTTTTATGAAGCAAATCGTAGAGAAGCCAACTTGTATTTAATTCCTTCTGTTGTTCATGAAAATATTGTCCTTTTTAGAATGGGTTATGGTGCATCTATAAAGTACGTACGCACTGAGGGGGAGGGGTAAACTGAAATTTTCTACCTATTGTTATTGTCATCTTTCTCTATTGTTCTTTTACGTACAAGGGGAAAGGTAGTAAAAAAATAATCAGATTAATACGTACGTATTTTGTGGATGTCGTTTTAGATGGCTGCAATGATATGGAAAAATGTTTTTGTACTTGTCCCGTAGGTTGGCAAAGATCGAAAATTGAGAAAAATAAAACTATAAAAGCATTACAGGTATGGTTGTGTAATTTTTCATGGTATGTATTTAGGTTGATAGTAATAGCATGGCCATGCATTTTTGTTTGACAATTTTAGAGCAATTTGGATGTACGTTTCAAGAGCAACTTTTCATTTTATCGTTATTGTTCATTGAACGTTTTTTGTTGTTGAATATTTCAGGGAAAAATAAACGAAGTAACAAAACATCTTGAGCAGGTAAACACTTCATTTTTATTACGTTGATAAAAAGTTACCATTTTCAATTTTGATTATTTTATTTTTATATCTAACATTTGTGAATATCGTAAAAATCGAAATTGTACTATTTAACGTTTATTTACTTTGTCTTAATATTATGATATTTTTAAATTAAAAAGAAAGATTCCTTGAAAATCAATCGGTCTGATTAAATGGTGATTGAATTTCAACTCGCCCTTTCTCGTAAAAACGACGCATGAGATTTTTTGACCAGACACTGAGATGAAACTCGCCCTGGGTTAAACTGAACTCGGCAACTCAATCCATGCTGAAATTCCATGTAAAGGGCCCCCAAGAAAGGACTTGACCGTTTCCTGCGTTGAGGCTCGTTGAATTTCACTCATAGAAATCTCGTATCCTTTTCACCAAAATCCTTTTGTTTCCAGAAAAAATCCTCAAAATCTCTTCTAAAAAACCATAGTAAGTTTTTTGAAAGAGGAAATACTTCTCGTTGTTTTGTTTCACGTTTTTGTTCATCAAATTACCAAATTATAATCCCATTTTGTTTTGCCTATAGCAGGATTCAGTAACTCGATTTTAGATAGAATTAACTAAAAAGATGAGCTTTATTTCTTTCCAGTGCACTAAAGCCCTTAACGCGACTCTCAATGCAATGGAAGAAGGGAAAACTGTTCTTGACGAATTAGATTTTTTAAAGGTAGGGGAAATCTAATTGTTTTTTATGTGAATTTATTCTTTTTAGATTTGAACTGTTAAATCAATTTAAATAAGTTTATACATAAATGTTTCGAAACTGTTGAGAGATTGACAATTTGTCATATACTAAGTATGACAAAAATAATTTAAGCTGTAACACAAAGTATCTCTGTATTAATTATTAACACAAATTGTGTTAAACTTGAAAAATTTATGAATTAATATTGCCGCAAATAAAGACCAATCATTTTATTTAGTTTCCGACCGAAAATTTATCACATATTAATGTTCAACAAAGCTTGGGACGACTGCACTTTAGCGGACCAAGTTTTCGATGATTTTGATATTGAATTAAATGGTATTCTTTTGCTTAAATTTCATTGGTTACCAAAAATTGTTGTTCCGTTCATTGGTTGTTTGAAATTTCGAACGTTCTTCCGGCAGAGTTGTTTACAAAATGTCTTTACCTGGTTTGAATCAAATAATTTACGCAATATTTATCGAGTCTTCTTTGATTTATTTGGGGGCTGCTGCTCCCAAACCCCCGCATTTCAAAGATAAAATTTTCAATTAACGCTTTAACCAGTTAACGAAACAAAATGTGACGAAAAATAAAAACAAATGAATTCATAAAGTCTGGTCCGCTAAACTGCAGTCTACCTCAAAGCTTTTGCGATACCGTTAATTTAAATATGTTGATTATTTCTTACAATATACTTTGATGTTCTTATTTCATAATATTTTCATTTGTATATGATTTTTATGAAATAATTTGTTTTCAGAGCGAACATGCAGAAAAAGAGAGAATTTATGAAAACTATATCAGGTATTATTGGAAATTGTTTTCTTCGTATTTTAGTTCTTTTAGGCCTGAGTTACACGACGGCGAATTGGGTTTACTTCGGATTGCTTTTCACTCCGGATTGAGCAGTTACACGAGCTAGAATGCGAATTGGGTTTACTTCAGATTGCTTTTCACTCCGGATCGAGCAGCTACACGAGGTAGAATGCGAATGGGGTTTACTTCGGATTGCTTTTCATTTCTGATTGAGCAGTTACACGAGGTAAAATGCGAATTGGAGTACTTCGGATTGATTTTCATTTCACCCCAGAGCAGAGTGACTTTCACTTTGATTTGGCAAAGCTAAGTGCTTCAGATTTCCTTGGGCGTCGTGTGTCTGAAACCCCTAGATCCGGAGTGAAAACCAATCCGGAATGAACCCAATCCGACGTAATGTAACTCCGGCCTTACTCAGAAACTACCTTAAAATTTCCAAGTTAGTTCTTTGATGCAAAGGTTTTTGCTCGATTTGTTCAAAAATGAAAAAGATTTCTCTGTAGAATTTTTAGTATGACATGATCACTAAAATATTATTAATAATAGCTTTATATATCTTTTAAATTCATTTATTTTAGGCACACGGAGAGGTTTGAAAACCTGCAAGACAAATTAGATGATGCAAAAGTAGCACTTCAACGCGTCAAGGTTGGTTATAGTTAATATGGGGGACTATTCCCTTATAAATATAATGGAATTTAGTTATGCCACTACATACGTTCTCTGTACTTTTGATTTTTCATGTTATGTATCCTTTCTAAAGTTTATTATTATATGAACTAAATTTCGTTCTATTTTTAGGACGACAACACGAACACCTCAACGTTTAATTTTAATTTATTAAAGGTTTGTTCAGTATTTTTATTTTTATAAGTTCATATTACTCTCTTTATTTCAATAAACGAACTGTCATTCCTTGTAAAAAACCTTTCATATTTATATTTTTATTCGGTGACAATGTAGGCTTATTCTATATTTGTTTTACATAATAATACCCGCACACCGCACATAGGAACGATAATATTTTTAGGAACTTTAGCCTGAAATTGGAGACATTTCTTATGACATACAGTTTAGATCTTTAGTTTTGACGGCAAATTTCTGATATTAGAAGCTTGCATGGGGAATATTTTGCAGAATTTTTGTCACCATGTCCTTCAAGATACAATCAAGATTCAATCTTACATTTTCATTTCGTTAGAAACCTTACCAAACTGATCATAAAATTTGTTGGTTCTTACATGCGGGCTATATGAATTTTATCACTGTATATATTCAGTTATATACCACGGATGCCACGCGATAACACGCATTTTTTGTTGTCGGTTACATAAAGATTTATTTGGGTAGCTTTGTTTGCACAATATCGGATTACTTCGCGTATGCCGGATTGTGGTTACATAAGCAAAACATGCAATTTATTTGTTTAAATTTTGAAAACAGCCAATACATTCACAGTATTTACAAACATGTGATCTCAATTCTGTGATGTTATTGGCTGATTTTAAAATCAAAACGAAGTCATTCATAGCTTGGATTAAAGCCTCTTTTACACTGCATTAAAATATTTTTTGCACTGCACGGGTAAAATTTAGTACCCGAACCAAATTTACAGTTTTATCGGTGTCGTGCCAAAAATTTAAATTACATTACAGTGTAAATGGGGGTTAACTGAAAATTTTCTTTTGCTTGTTTACAGGTTTTGCTGTTTTTTAATATAATGACAAACGTGCAAAAATTTTAATCAACATTGTTTATGTTGAGTTTTTTGAAGCGATGATGTTTATTGTTATTAACCATTTTCCAGAGCTTGAGCCCAGCCCCGAAACGAAGACTGGAGAACAAAATTAGCGCAAAGTCACGAAGGTATGATGTTGTTATTCAGTTTTTTAAATATATTCCCATCATTGGAAAAAGGGCAGTTTCATCAGTGTTTTTTATACATATCTATTTTTGTCAATGCAGAACAGGGGGAATTTTAAAAATATTGCTGTTTATTGCTTGGAAAATATAAGAAAATACCTCATTAATTATATTTTGCTTGGCTGCATTGAAGGGTTGTGTTGAAATATATTGTTGGAAGTGTTGTTGAAATATATTCTTTACAGTGACAAATTGCATTGTCATGTTTGAAATCGCAATCTTTTGTTTGAAATTCTCCCTGTTCCATTAAAGTAGGACCAGCCGTTAAGAAGCCTGTTTTTAGAAATTAGCCTGTTTCTTTCATATGATGTTTGGGCGAGGTATTTTGCCAATAATGTAATATCAAAGTTTTATCGATACACTAGAAATAATTTCTATCATTTGATAACTTTTTGGCAAAAAATCAGCTTGTAGTTTTTCCTAAGTCAGTTTTTGTGGTGCCTTTTTAATTGTGTTAGTCACATCAGTGACAGATGACAAATATTTGTTCATAATTTAGTTTCTTTATCTGTTTATTTATTCCTTGATTTGTTTGTTTTTAGAACCATGAATTACGACACTTTTAAGGATTTTCCACCTCTTACTACGTCTGATATTGAAGGTAATTTTATTCGTTTACACACCATGGCTAGAAATTTTTACTCGGTGCTTGCAACCAAACAAATTCTGCCATGAATTTCCTCCAAGATATTGACAATTTAATATTTATAAACAACGTAACTTTTGACAAAATTCTACAAAATTTCCTGCAAGATCAATTTTTGAAAAATATTCTTGCGAACAATTGGTTTATTGACATTTATGCCATGACACATGGTTTGTTGAAATTTTTTTCAGATGATGCAATGAGCTTTTATTCGAGCTTCTTTAAGCTGATTTTTTTCATTTCACACCTGAATTTATTTTCAATTACCAGATATATTTATTTCAAAATATTTTGCCAAAATGTTAAGGTTATAGCTTCACTTTTAGGCTGAAAACGAGGCATTTCAACATTGTTGTACAATATGTAACATTGTTTTTTCAATAAACATCATTGTTGTACAACATATAGCATTGTTTGTTATGTGTAGTACAACAATGGTTCCTTTTTGTTCAACTATGTTACATATTGTACAACAATATTTCACCAAAATGAAAGAGCATAAGGAAAAATTTTGGTCTTACAGTGATTGATTTGACCAAATGACCAAATTGCCCAACTTCAGACATAATAGTAAGGGTATACAGTAGCTTTATTTTTTGGCTGAAAATGATTTTTTGTAAAATTTTACACCTTTATTTATTAGATAAACTCTAGTCTCTGGAAGATAGGCTTTAACCTTTTAAATATATAATATATACCAATAAAAACTTACAATACACCGTTACTATTACTACGTACTCTACTTACAAATTACTTTGCAACACTACTAAGGAACTTGCCATGGGCATAAGATTATATATACCCGTGGCCATTGTATACAACGAAACTAAGAACTGAGGAATGGCTTTCTCTCGTAAAGTCGTTATGATTGTTGTGAAAAACCATTTGCCACCTTAATCGCATCGTTTGTTTTTTTTTACCTTGTAACTCAAAGGAGTGTATTGTTGATCCCGCACTTGCCTTGGTTGGATATATTGACTTAATGGTCTTCCAAAACTGATTTGGATTCGTAGAGTTTTCTTTTAGTAGATTTTGATGATATGATGACTTGGCTTTTCGGATCGCGATGTTAACCTCGTTTCTTTTCCGGTTATATTTGGATATATTCAATTATATCCTTCATGTTATTATCAAATTTTAACTTTATAAGTGGTAGCACAAATAGATTAACTTAATTCACGAAATAAACTGATAATTAATCTCTCAAATCTTTTCTGCATTTATTTTTTTTGAGTTGTGTTATTTTACATCTCTTTTGGACTAAAATGTCCCTGTATAATGTAAAAACAATTTACAATTGAGAGTGTCAGAGGTGACCTAGTTTCACTTTTTTTTTACATTTTCAGATGAAAGACATTCTCCTCCAAAGAAGTTGAAGGACATCACTTCATCGTTTATATCTAATGGTGACTTTGATAAAAGGTATTATAACCCTTTCAGACCCGGATTTATTTCCAATTAACTGGGAAAGCATATGTATGTTTTATTAACTGAATTTAAATTGCATTTCAAAAACACGATCCCTTGAAAGAACAGTTAATATTTTATTTATAATTTATGTTAGGGAGTAATGCCATCTCATAATTTATTGAAATAATTAACTTTAGCTGCATCGTGTATAAATAATTCTGACCTGAAATGAAAATATATTTGTACCTTTAAATAGTAATTTTGATTTTTGATTTGCATACTGATATTTGTATCTGTAAATTGTTGCAAGAATTTTTGTAATTACAATAAACACCCGCATATAAAAAACTTTGATTTTCAGTTTAGGCTAAGCAGTTCCTTATCTATTTGGTTCCAAATTTCCAGGGTTTGAGTTTCTTATTTTAAAAATCACTAAATTGGCTGCGAATATTCTGTAAACTTCAAAAACATCAAAACCTTTAGTGGGAATGATAATGTATGTGTCTTTAAATATATATTCGTCAGTACATTGATAAAGTTTGGTTTGGGAATGTAATATTATCAATAGATCTATTGAATTCTCAATGCAGGATGCAGTCATTATTTAAAACATTATACATGTTAATAAACATGCCTCTTAACTTGAACATTAATAACGTATTAATATTGATATATATTAATAAACTTTATATAAATATGCCCCTTTACGTCAGAAACTGTTTTTCCAGCTGTAGGCTAAGGTCAGTTCCTTATTTATGGTTCATTTTTCCGAAATCCTTAGGCTAAAGTTTCTTAAATTGAGCTTCTTTTATGCAGGTGTTACCTGTATTGTCTTCAATAGTTATTTTATATTATTGTAAATAGTTATTTCATATTATGTTTACAGCTTTGCTCCACGACGTGAGTGAGTTCTACGAAAATATTTGATTATGGTAAGAATGACTTTATTTAAGTTTGGCTAGTTATAGGCAAACTTTGTATTTCAGTTATTAGCTGGTTTGTTTACATTTTGAAGATAGCCAATCACGTCACAGCATTTATGATCACGGGATACTCATTTGGCTCCTGCTGATATACAGAACGCGAATAGAAACGAGGAATGGAACCAGGAACGAAACAGAATGAAACGAAACATGTTCAGAAAGTTGCTAAAATAGGAAATGATACAAAAATCAAGGAAAAGCAAAAGTCAGAAAGCATAGTCTTCAAAAATTAGTTTACAAAGACTCACAACTTTTAATTCCAGACACCTCAAAAACAATTCTTAATAGTTAAGTAAATTGTTTTATTTTAATTCATTGGATATAATCATTTGACTGTAAATTGCCATTTTCTCCAACATTAAAAATTCTACCATCCCCCAACTGTCTTAAACGCATATTGTACTAATCGCATATTGTATATCTTTGCTTCATTGTAATCATAAAGGATATGGAGATAAGAACCTCACTCTGAAAACAGAGATAAGAACCTCATTCTGAAAACAGCAAGAATACGACCTTCATAAGAAGATAGTCAGTCTGTTTTTTAGGAACGTATGCTCTTGTTTGCAGTGTTTTATTGCAGCTGGATCATGTAAAAATTCTCCTATGCTTGTTTGGCTGTGTAATAGTTTTTTCTTTTTTACATTATCATAAAAATAAAACCAAATACAAGATGACGATCAACGATACCACAGGGAGCATGTAAATACATATCAACCTTGTGGCCTTAAGGCTAATCTACATCGCCAAACCCATGCAACGTTACCTACTTGTGAAAGTTTGTTTTAAACAGTCTTTGGTTCCATTATTGTGTTATTCTTCAGTTTGGATCTATTATTGTGTAATTTTCAGAAACATCATTGTGTAATTTTCCGCACTATATATCCAGAAAATGTTTATTTATTTCAGACTCGAGATCTCTTCTTACTGCAGTTTACTATCCTGGAAAGAGTTTGATGCAAATATTGGAGAGTTTGACAAATTATATAACCACTGAAGATACTTCTTTGTAAATTATGTATAATCTTGCTGGGTTGAACGATATTCAGCGAAAAAATATTATCAAAATTATTAGTTTATTTAAGTTAAATATAATTGGCGATATACTGTCTTCTTCAAAAGTTTTCTTCGAAAATACGTAAATCACATATGCGTTTTAGGACATGTATAAATGTACTTCTGCGTGCATCCACGCCATTTTTCTGCCTATCATTCCATCCGGGAACGGATTCAGAGTGGGTCCACAAGGTCCTAGGACCCAGTTCAGACAAGTAAAATAACATTTTAAATAGATTTTTACATTGTTCTGCTTTAGATATTTCTTAATAAATGTAATATCGACAAAACAAAAACGCTGTAAAGCAAGCTAACAAGTGCAGTTTTGTTTTTACTCTTTAAACTGAATGCCACAAGTGTAGTCTGGCCCCAGTCAGCTGCATTTACACACGCCATTATCCTTTGTTTTTTGAATGTCCGCAACTTGTTGATACTTACATCTCATGCAAAATGAGAAATCTGCCCCTAAGCACCTGGCAACAAATATGGTCTGTAGCTAGTTGGAGTTTCGAAATCACGGACCATGTCAAGAAATTTAATTTCCTTCATTTTATCATTTTATAGATGGAAGAAGCAACAAAACTTGTTGACTATGATGATCTTGAGTGTGCAAGAAGTGTATAAACCACAAATTCAAACATTAATACAGAAAGTTTACACTCAAAAATTCATCTAAGAATAAAGGGTCATGTCATGAAAATCGGTCATTGCGAAAGTGTACGGAAGACACCCAAAAATTTGTTAAGATATCTTAAATCTTTTTTGCCATAAAAGTTACCTTTTTGATTGTTAATGTTTTGAGTGAAATAATTTTCTCGAAAAATTATTCACGGGGCCAAATTAAAATTTGACCATTTTTTGTACATGAACCCCGATTTTGAAAATCTACTCCACTCAAGACATAGCCCATTTCAAGATACAGAGACTAACTAAGTTTGAGCTCTGTGTATCAATCCTACAGCTTATTGGATCTAGTACCATTACAATAACCATGAAATTGACATTTTGAGAAAACTGCATTTGAAAATTCTCAAGTACGAGTCCATGTGGCATCAATGTGGCAAAAATTCCTACCATATGGTGCTAGGGTGCCCAATAAAGCAGAAAAGGAATATTTGGGTCTATTCGGGGAGTCATTGCTCATTGAAACCAATAGCAACATTTTAACATTTTTTTACACATTAACGTTTTTTTTTCCAATTCAATTAAATATATTTTTTTTTCAATTAGATTCAATATTTATTTTCAATTCAATTCAATAAATTTTTTTTTCAATTCAAATTAAATATTATTTTTTTTAATTTGATTCAATTTTTTTTTTATTCAATTCAATTTCTTTTGTCAATTCAATTCAATATTTTTTATTCAAATCAATTCCATTTTTTCTATTTTTAATTCAATTTAATATTTTCTTTCAATTCAATTAAATTCAATAATTTTTTTTTCTCAATTCAATTAAATTCAATATTTTTTTTATTTTTTTTTTAATTCAATTCAATATTTTTTTTCAATTCAATTTTCTTTTTATTCAATTCAATTTTTTTTTATTCAATTCAATTTTTTTTTTCAATTCAAATCATTATTTTTTTTTATCATT
>JAYJMH010070125.1:0-11208 GCA_036873815.1 Phacellophora camtschatica | reverse complement strand
ATTAAGTTTAGCTGTTATGTATCTTTTAAACTTTAATTTGCGGCCTAGGCTAGATAAGCTCTGCTTCCCTTAGGTCGTGTAGAATACAAATTTTTTATTCATTTATATCATTATCATGTAGGAAGATTGTATTCTGCAAATAAAATTGAATTGAATTGAATAGAGTTGGGCTGATGTATACTGCTAATATTATGGTAGAAAAGTCAAACAAACAGTCCTCTATTCTCTGAAATGATTTTTACCACCTAAGTTAACTCCTTTAACCAAAAAAAAATTGTAAATTTTCCCCAAAAATCAGCCTATCTTCTTAAAAGTCAGTTTCTTATTTGTGTTCTTATTGTATTTTTAGAGTTAAAACACAAACATGATATCTAGCAAAGCTTCAGCCCTGTAGTAAAAATAAATTTAAATTTTTGAAAATAATTTTTTTTTCAAAGAAATGTGCAAAAGCTGTACAGTATATATCCTTTAAAAATGAGACATGACATTCAACATTTTTATTCCTGTGATTAAAGATTATGACTGCCCCCCCCCCCCTTCCATGCTCTAAAAAGTCATATCTTATTCTAAACATAGCATTTTCATGGAAAATAATTTCAAAAACAATTTGGTTTGATGAGTATATAGAAAATAAAAAGATTTTCAAAATTATTTCATGGATGCATTGAAACAGTTGACAAAGTCACACCTTGGAAAAAGTCCCATTGGAAAGATTTTCCACAAATATTAGAAAGACGGCCTTTTCTCTTCAAATATCAAATTTCGGAATTTTTTATCTCAATTTCCATCTAGGCATTTTTCAATTTCTGGCACAATTTCAGCATAGATGGATTTTGTGACCAATTCAATATGCAAAAATTATTGCATTGCAAAAAGTAAACAGAAGTGGCAGCACAACAGCTCCAAGTTTCCTTTTACCTAAATTTTGAGAAGCGACTTTCTGTTCTCTTTCTTTATAATCAGAATTCAATGGAGTCAAAAAACGATTTTAAATGATTGTCCTTCATGCACAAAACGAAAACTTACACATGACATCATTTCCGTGTGACTCATTTTGCCAGTATAATATGTTGTGCTGGGATGGAAAGGTTTGCACTAGTTTATCATTGGTTTATAGGCATCAAATGAATGTACAAGCAATTTGTTTTCCTTGCCATTCTTTCATTTCATGCAATCAAACGTTTGGCATAAATGGAAAAATTGTATCTATACTGTATTAGTGGCCAATTATACCTCTCAAAAACATCAATATCCTGAATTAGCAGCTTTTCTTTATTAACTATAATAGATGGAATAACAGACAAACAAGCTAATGATTGTCTTGCCTGCATGTAATGTGATGTTGTGTGATATACAGTAAATAGGACATTTTTAAGGGTAGGCTAATCTAAAAAATATTATTTTTGAAAATCTAACAGGTTCATGTAAACCTATTAAACTAACAGGATCCGCCCCTGGGCAATTATTTTTGGTGGGTGATTCAGATCTATAGATAGTTCAGATCCTTTAATTCTTTTTATTCTACTACATACAAATAAATTACCAACACAGGGCTGCAGCAGAGAAAATTTATGGGATCTTGGTCATTTAAATATTGGCCCCTATCCTAATTTTAGTTGATGGCAAGATTTGTATAGATTTATTATTGCAAATATCCAAGCCTGTATCGAAAGTTAAATTTTGGTGCACACACCTTTCTCTCCAGACGGGTATCAAAGGGCATTTTTGTGGCTATGGGCGGGGTATGCTTATTAGATATTTTGTTATTTTGTTTTGCTGTGTGTTATGTTTTTTAAGGGGCAGCAAACATATGTCAATTTCATTACTGAAAGAGTAATGACGTTTCAGGGAGGGGGGATTTTGGTTCATTATATTTTCAAAAATTTAATTTTTAAATTACATACTACAATCAAAATATATATATAATAATATGCAAATCATAATCAATTCAAGAATAACCAATTGTCATTGAGATAGGTCCTCTTTTAGATGAGGCCTCACTTTGTCAATTATTACTGTGAAATTAGACTAGTCTAGTAGGGGGGTCAAAAGAGAATTACCGTCAAATCTAAATGGCGATGGCGTTTTCTTCGCTTCAGCATAGCCATAGTCAACGAACAAACTCGATATGGTTTGCGGCCGAAACAAAAATTCCAATAAAATATTTAAAAAATCTATCTAAGGCCAATATTAACCCCATCATAACAAAAAGTAGCACGGATCATATGCATGCATTAAATCATACCTAAATTTGTCGATGACTTTGTGTTGTCTAAGTTGCTCTTATCAGCTTTCTCTGGTTATCAGTATTTGTTGTAATTTGAAAACTGTCGTTGCTGCTGCTTACAAATAGAACTGCACATTTTTCAATTTTTGATAGTTGAATTGAATTTTTTCGTGACGTCAAGTCGTAAGGAGCAAAACAACTTGTACAGCATTTGTTAAAATATCCTTCTCACGTGGTAAAACATTCATTCAGTTTAAAATCTTTTAAATTTTTTAAAACTTACTTTCGAGGATTTTTCAAAAAATGTCGTGCTCTTCTTTTGTCCCTTCCCCTTTTACAATTATTCGATCTTGATTGTTTACCTTTTGGGTACCATGAATTAAATAATTAAATACCAAGAAAGACTTTACCCCTCAAATGGTTAAATGTCTTCCCATTCAAAATTTGTGGTGTCTACTTTGTCTCCTCAACTTCATATCTCTGTCACAGGCCTGTTACGAAAAGATAATTGTTTTCCTTTTAAGCAATCCAGAAAATATCACGAATCAGCTGTTATGAAAGTTGGGGTTATATTTAAGGAAGGATAAAATGTTTTCTACTTGAAACTCTACTGGGAAGCTTGAAAAAGTAATTAGCAATCCCTCGTTATGACAGAAATACTTTCAAGGAGATATATATTTTGGTAGCCAAGTTTGTTTGTGTGCATTACATATTTCATTGATTTCATGCAGAGAAAAATTCAACATTTCATTTCATTTCAAAATTACCGACATGCTTAACCCATGCTCTTAGGGACCCTTGAAGTGATGCGGAGCAGGGAATTCCAAAATGTTCCTTCGCGGAAAGATAGAATTTACCGTTGCCACGGGACGGGGACTTTCTCACAAAGTTGGTCAGGAATACTGCACAAAATTACCATATCATTTTGATGGATTGACGAATTCGGGTAACGCGTGAAAATATATTCCCCCGAGGAAAACGTATGATAAGCAGCTCAGATATAGATGAATACAGAGATAGAACAAATTTGTGCGATTGTAATTTTTAAATTTCATATGATATCATGTACGTGTAATCGGATATTTACTCTTAGCATTGTAATAAAAATATATTATTCTCACAAAAAATATCAAACTATCATTGCTGAACGCAGGTTTATCCGTTTAGGTTTACTCAACTCTAGTCTTGTCAATTATTTTACTACTGATGCCCCCATAGTAGGGTCCCCAGAGCTGGAGCCCCAGAGTTCTCAGTTATTGATTCTTTCCTAAAATTTTCTTTAGAGCTCAGAGCCAAGGAATGTTGCAATGCAAACAATAAATTCTACTTCTACTACGCACGCCCTACATTTAACCATATCACATAAATGTGAAATTTATGCGGAACTTATGGTCTGAGGAGAACGATAATTAAACAATTAACCTTTTATTTATCAATTTTCTAAAAAACTCCACATGTAAAAGGACGTTTGTTTCTAATGCTGCAAAGACTGTGGTGTCAAAAAGATGGTCATGATTCGATCTTCTTTAGGTCAGATAGGCCGAACCAAAGTCAAATTCATGAACCCAGAGATGGGAGGAATTTTCACAATCTCTTGTCTTATGGTTTTCTTTGTTTTGAATTTTCCGCATGCGCAGGGTTGTCAATTTCATCCCCGCAAGGTGGATATCTCCGCTCTTTCTGTTTACATGGGAAATTTCATCTCGGCTGAGTGAGATATCTCGGCTTGCCGGGGTGAGGTAAAAACGTCACGGCAACCCTGGGTGGAATAAAACTCTCATATAAACACGAGATGAAAATAATACATGTTGTTATAGGCAACAGGGATACCTCGGCTGGCCGAGATATCGCACTTAGCCGGGATATCTCACTCAGCCGGTATGTAAACAGGCCCAAATCTAATTAAAAATCATGTTCATGCAACACAGTAAGCCTACATCTATCACTCCCCATGTTAAACTAAAAGTAAGTTCTCGCAATGCCAATGTTCATCTCGGTTTTCGGCATATCAACAAGAAATACCTTCTTACAACCTTTATGAGCACATCAGAAGATGTTGTAACTCCAAGTGCTTTGCAAAATCTGTAAAACAGAAAAGATTTGAGGATATTAAACCTTTCACCCCGGGAAGGGCTATATAGCCCATTGACAAACAAAGTAGAACGTCATATTTTCAGGAGGTAAATGCGGGTGGAACTTTACATTAATTTAAGATATTTCAGCTTACATAGGATTTGCCTGTTTAGCAGAAATAAATCAGGGCGTGAAAGGGTTAACTGAAATTAAATTAAATACAGTTCCCCACATTTTTGGGGCCCTGACACACTTGGGGCCCCATCTACTGGCCTACAACATTTCTGTAAATCCGTTTCCCAATTTCCTAGATTTGTGCTCCTGAGTTGAGTGGAAGTTGTTCGCCAATTTAGACAGCGTTTGAAAATTCGAAGTTGGACTTCGTGGGGCTTTCTCCATAAAAACTAGCTCAAACTCAAGCTATGGTTACCTCTAACTCAAGCCATGGATTGTGTGTAGCTAGCAAAGAATTGAACTCCAGTTCTTCCCATTTTTTTTTTTTAATTTGCACAAGTGGTTATTGCGGCCCTTAAAAATTTACGAAACTAAATCAAATTAAACCCATCCTTCATGGAATAACGTTTTACCGAAAAAGATTTACCTGTCTCTCAAATTGTCCAGAAGTGGTACATTTGGATTCGCTTTTATGAAACTTCTGTACGGTGACCAAGTAGATATGTATGCAAGGTACTCTACAAGTGTCATCTGTGATATTGTTTTAAAGTTTCGCCTTAAATTAAAAACATAGTTAAAATAAAACACATAACTAAAACCAAAGGCCAAAATTAAAACAACCTCTCAATGTGTCAAAATTAACTTCCAATCCAAAAAATTTTATTCCAAAATTCCAAGAAACATGTTCATCAGCAGTTATTCTTCTTTAGTAAATGGAAAGACCAGCTTTTATATTGTTTGTACTTACTGATGTTTTCAAGATTTTTACTCCTTACTCCTTACTCCTTACTTCTTAGTCCTTACATCTTGCTGTTTGAAACTAGTATATATGTAAAACCCAAGCTTGAAAAACGTTGATTGCCTTGGGTCGTGTAGAAACACATTTTATTTATTTATTTTCTTTTTTTCTTTTTCTTCAATTGTTACAAATGCATTACGAGGAACAATTACAAGATATAATAAAAATACCAACAAGGACGAACAGATCATGTACGACCCCCTCCCTCCCACAGACCCCCACTAAACAAAACTGAACAGAACAGGTACGTTTATACTGGGAAATTGTACTCTACAATCACAATAGTACATATGATCCCACTATAACGCACTTCGAGGTACCTAAATGATTGGTATGCAGTGCAGAAGTATACACAGGGGGGCAGTAGCACCTGACTTTGATAGGAAGGTGTGCCCTATATTTTCGGGTCTGGGGTTTCGATCATATATTTTTAGGTCTAAAAATTAGAAATCTTCCATCATAATATGAGCCATACTGTTATATTTCTGGGTTTGCGTTTTCGTTCCATTGGTGAGTTCTCAAAATTTCCTCGGACACGCCTGAAGAGAAGTATATTGCTGTGAAAAGGGGTTATTCCAATGCTTTAGGGATCATGACAATGGTACAAGGTTCATTGTGTAACCGAGAAAAGTGCAACCGAGTAAAGTGTAAGCAAATAAAGTGTGACCGAGTAAAGTGTAAGCAAGTAAAGTGTAACCGAGTAAAGTGTAAGCAAGTAAAGTGTAACTGAGTAAAGTGTAAGCAAGTAAAGTGTAACCGAGAAAAGTGTAAGCAAGTAAAGTGTAACCGAGTAAAGTGTAAGCAAGTAAAGTGTAACCGAGTAAAGTGTAAGCAAGTAAAGTGTAAGCAAGTAAAGTGTAAGCAAGTAAAGTGTGAACTCAATTAAAGTGTGACCGAGAAAAGTGTAAATTCTGTAAACTTTGATTCGAGTGCCTCAGATTAGCAAAAAACATGATAAAATTATACCTCTCATTATCTTGATATGGCAAAACAATATTTTTGTATTCGTTGACCAGTAGTGTCTCTAAATGTTCGTCCCAATAATCCCTGATGGTCTCAAATGTAAACTGAAGAGAAACGATAAGATACAAACATGCAAACTCTGCATGGTTCAGGCCTAGCTGTTTGAGGAGATGGTTCTCGCTCCCCTCTAGGCTCCCTTCAAATGCTAGAGGAGAGCTTTGATTGCTCTACTAGAAAATCAAATTGCTCTCCTCGCAGTTGCTTACTTACTGTTTTCAGAGAATTCCTGTAGGAATAGCTCCCCCGAACAGTAACAAGGGCAGCAATTAGAAATCTTATAATCAGGCCTGGTGGTTGGTAGAATTGCAAAATTATGAGCATGTAACAATTATACAAATCTTCTGTTTTGCATGTTCAGAGAGATCCCTTGGACTAGCTCTTAATAACGAACTTCACTCCAAACAATAGGAAAACAATGGTACCTTTCGCTATCATTGTATGGCAAAACAGTATCTTTGTATTCCTGATCAAGTATTTTTCTCCGCTCATCCCAATGGTCTCCAATGGTTTTACATGCAAACTAGCAAGAAAACAAACATAAACCAATGGGCACCAAGTTAGTATTTTATAACCATGTATTGGTCTGTGTAGCACAAACATAACATAAATTTTAGTCAATCAAACAATATTTCAGTTTACAGTATGTCTATAATTCCTTGTGGCTTTAGGAATTCTAAAAACATACTGTCACCAAACGTTTTCCCTAAAATTTCCTGTCACCAAATATTTTTCATAAAATTTACTGTCACCAAAAATGTGCCATCATCACCAAAATGTTTCCACGGTCATAAAAAATAATCACAAAATATTAATGAAATGATTTTTTTAATCAGCCATACATGCCTGTCAAAACTTTTCATGAGAATTTTTTCATCTGTGTTTGTGTAATCTTACGTTTTTAATCATAAAAATTCAATTAATTGATAGGTAGATAGATGAATGAACGAATAAATTAAATGATTAATCTGATTGCTAGAACAAATGTACACAATATTGAATCATAAATAATCCCAAATATCAACCCCAAAGATACATACAGTTTGTGTGTTTTAGATTATCAATGGGCTTTACACGTAAAAATACAGAGAGACAGAGAGATCATGCAGAGACGGGAATCTTGGCGTTTAGAGGGGCGAGCGTCCCTCCAGATCTTGTCAAACTGTTGGTAAAAACGTCTTTTTTAAGGCTTTGTCGTAGAATTTTGACATCTGTCAGAAATTTGAGCCATTTAGTATCATTTGGCCACCTTAAAACCGAATTTCCATCTCGGAGATGAAGTAAATATGGCTTTTATTTATATTTAGACATTAATTGATTTGTCACAACTGGAATGTCATAACTGAATTGGTATTAATGGATTAAATAAAATATGTCTTTTCTTGTCGTCGTTCTCATCCTTCGATTTTGCGTTTTCCAACTGGAGCTTCTATAGCAAATTTACTTAATGTTAAGGTCTGCATCCTGTTAAAACATTTGTACTATCCAGGAGCGTAGTGAGGTACCACCTTTTGGGGGTACCTTTGAGGGTTGCCACTGTTCTCTACAATTTTGCCTGAATATGTTGTCCGATTCGCCTGAACATGTTAAATGTTGCCCGATTTGCCTGAATATGTTAAATTTTGCACTGTTCTCCACAATTTTGCCCGAAAGTTTGCCTGAATATGTTAAATTTGACAGCCCCCCCCCCCCGCACACACACACACACCTTTACTAGCAACGCCCTTGGTACTATTAATATATTCATATTCATTATGACATTTTAAATAGATCTGTTAGTTAATGATAATGAATGAGTATATTCCCACCTTGTGTAAGACTTCATTGCAAGAAGGAGGCTCAAATTCATTGAGAGCATACCCAAACAAAGCAAGACATCCACCAGGTACTAAAAGTCTGTCAACTTCTTTGAAAAATTTTTCATGATCTAACCAATGAAATGATTGACCACAGGTAACAAGAGACACTGATTTGTCTTCAAGAGGAATCGCTTCTCCAACTCCATTAATGAATTCAACATTTTTGAAATGATTGTTCTGCCTTGCCTAAAACAAAAAGTCCTTCACTTAATAAATGGAAAATTAAGAACATTTTATCCTAGGAAAATGTTTCCAAAAGTTATAAACCATTCCTGACAATTTTCACACAGATGACCGGTTTTTTGGAGCTTTATTCGGCAAGGTCATAGCTTGAGAAAATTTGAGCAGAACATTTTATTGATTTTAAAAACTTCCCAATTGCTAAAGAATCTTTTAAAATAATAATTCAAAAATATATGTATTTCCAAAACAAGATTTCTACAAGATTCCCAATATCTAATGAGCTCATGCCAAATTGACTCTCCAATGTAGCTGCATAAATCGACTGACATGTGGTCCTAGGAAAGCATTCAAACAGCGTAGCCCCAAACAACCCGAGGCCTGTGAAAGACTTCCTGTCTACACAAGTTTCTTCCTGTTTCTTCCTGTCCTGTTAGTTTTTTAATTGTCTGCCTTCAATTCATACAAAAACTCCAAACCATGAAAAGCATAACAATTCAGTTTCAAAGCAATCAATACTGTTTCCACGTTTTTTCTCTATGTAGCAACATGTGGCACATTCAAGCTTAAGATTGTCAAGGAGTCTCATCGATAAAAGTCTTGCTGCCTTTTCGTAAGGTTTTGTGTCCTGTTATGGTCAAATGAGAGGGAAACGAGCACGAGGAATACCAAGAACATCTTGGTTAATCAATATAAATAAACTGGACTAGAAAGACTATCGTAACTTGTGTCAGAGAGAGAAATGATCGAAAGATATGGTGGAAGACAGTGTAGTCATAAAAGTGCCCCAACGGTCCAAGGACTATGGGAGTGACATGACATGACAGTCAGCAACTGGATATTGTTATTTCATCATTATTAGAAAGAGCTATTTGTATATACAGAGAGAACATGCAACTGTCATAGCCTTGTTCTATTTTTGCGAGCATTATGATGTTCTTGTTCAATTGTCAATTCCCCAAAATGATTGTGAAATTGTTACTGTGAGAATTAGTGTTAAAATTATTGTGAATTTGTATATGTAGATTAAAAAATATGATGCAAAAATTGAGAGATTAAAGCAAACAAATTATTGAATGATTCAACCCAAAGTCCCATGAATTTTTCAATAAAATATGTAAAATTGAGCAAAAGGTGTGGGTCATTCCATATCAATTCAACCAGGTCTGACACCTGACCATCTCAGATTTTGATAAAATGTATACTATATATACAAAGATATTGAAGACCTGAAAATTTTAGCTCGTTATCTCAAAAGCTTTGAGATATTATGTTTGCGATTTTGCATGATATGAGCCAAACATATCGCAAATCCGGATTTAATTGCATGATGCAGCTTATGGAGAATTGTGGAATTTTGAAGAAAAAAAATCGTGGAAACTCGCATTCTGACACTTCAGAGACCTCTAATACCCCTTTTATCTAAAACTAGAGAACATTTATCATGCCATAGCTTATGTAAGTCAAAATATTTAGTCACCAGTAATATTCTAATAAATTTCTGGTTAGCTCAGTAATTCAAATTTGTCAATGAACCAGTAAAATCAATGTTAAAGTGGCTAATGTAAGTGTCCATATAAATTAGTCTATTAATTTTCCTATAACATCTTTCTTTTTTATTTCAGTTTCAATATGTATAATAGCTTTCTGACGGCCAGTGCTTGTTCTTGGTGCTTCTACTTTGCATTAAATATTTATGGCCGGGACAAAGCATACATCTTCTCTGTTGCGCCAGAAGTAAGATCTGGAGGGAATTTTCTGATGCACAAATTTCACTTTTACATCTTTATTCTTCTCATCAATTTCTTCCATCATTCCGATCCAGTAGCTTCCATCATATTCACATGCAGCAAAGTCTGATATGATCAGATCAGCTGCTTTCCTGTTTCGGCTTCCCGAAATTAGATCAAATTGCAGGTCAAAAATCTTGTCTTCCGATACCCGCTTTACTGCAATGATACTTGAAGTGGTAGGAATAGCTAAATCACTTTTCCAAACTCGCTCGCACATCTTGCATCTTTTCTTGTGCTATGTATTCAACGTGAACATTTTTCACTTCTTCCTTACAAAAATCAAAAACTTGCATGGCAGTCAAAATCTGATTGTTAATGGGGCGTTGCAGGCTGGCTCTGGCTGTCAATCTCTAAATGGTTCCTCTTACTCCGTGGCAAGGAGACTTGCCGTGGCTGGTAGCAAAAAACGTCCACTCTCTTCCTGAATTCATGCTTGTGCATACACAAATTCATGGAATTTTTACAGTTTTTGCACTGTCCGGCACATCCGTTGCTAAAGTAATACACCTTTTCGACCTTGTCCAGTAAAATCTTTTCTTTTATGTGTTTAATTGTGTTTGACATGACTTTGTAAACAAAACAGGTGTCATGATTAAGATCGTCCGAAATGAAGCACAAGGAATAGCTTTCTAGTTGACCATCTCGTTTGTAGTAGAGTACTACCGGGTGAAGAGTGCATGCCTGTTGGTTCCTATTGTAGGACTGCACTTCGTCTTGAATTACGAACTTGTAGTTCTATGCAAAGTTCCCGACCACGATAACTTTATTTTCTTTGAGGTTTTATTTACATTTTTTCAAGTATTGGCCTTTGGCAATGTAAGAATGGGTAGTTAAACAATTCATTTTATCGACCAAAACTTCAACAAACTCCTTGACAGGCTATGACTGCTGAAGCAACTGTGCACGATCAGTTGTCGTCCATTGCTGGAACTGGATCTCTTCGGTATCGTCATTGTCATCCTCTTTTTGCAACAGTTGGCTAAATAGATAGTTAGTTAGCTTTGTTCTTTCAGGGCAATTTGGACAGCGATGAACCATGCACTCTTTTGAGTCACGATCACAAACGAGTAAACTTGTCAGTTC
>JAYJMH010070114.1:0-11209 GCA_036873815.1 Phacellophora camtschatica | reverse complement strand
GGGAGCCTACGCAGACTGTCGCCGACAGGTCGCCGATGCTCTTACGACTCTTACGATTTTATGGGAACCAGGCTTAATTTGCATTTTATATTCATTATCGAATCCTTTGTTAACAAAGTTATTATTTCTACACCCACATAAGGTCTGTTTATATGGACAAAATCATCCCACCTTCCAGCCCATCAGCTATGCGAACCTAAAAAATTTTGATCTTGTGTTTATATGGGAAACGTTTTATCCCACTCAAGTGAGATCCGGCTCTCAGCTTGCTGGATCTCACCATCTCACCTAGGTGGGATGGAATTCTCCCATCTAAACACAAAAACGGCTGGCAGGTGGGATGAAATTTACAGTTGCTCGCAAGCGCCAAAGACAAAGACAACAGGGGAATTATAGAAACAAAGGGAGGATGACTCACGTAGACTCACGTTCACGTCAATTTCATCCCACCTCTCAGCTTATGGGCTGGAAGGTGGGAAGATTTCACTCATATAAACAGGCCCTAACAGAGGCAAATTTTGTAACAATATTAAAATTGATACACTGATTGCAAAGTCATTATCCTTCGAGAACAAAGCAAAACTCTATACTGGAAAATCTCCTCTCCAACGTTGTTTGTTTTCGTTTTCTAGCTGAGAGAGTTTCGAACACTCACGGGGTTCGAAAAGTTTTATTTTTGTGCCTGGGACCGCTCTAGCTGGAGAGGTTTTATTTGAGGGTATAGTAACCGCTGGTTCTATAGGTGTTGACTTTTTTGAACAACTCCTGGATCTACGATTGTAACTAGGTGTTTTTGAGTTCTTGGTGGGGTCATAGTCACAAGTTTTTCTTGTGACTATGGTTGGGTGTTTAAAACGAAAATATTCTAAAAGTTGTCCCCTGCTTATCCTACTGCAGTATAAAAATTTAGAATATTTTATAAATATTCCAAAATATCAATTTTCAGAGGCATTTTCTCTCGTTTTCTCCTTGATTAGAGATGCACAAAATTAATTTTCAGTGCTGTTCAGTCTAAAAGATTAAAACTCGAAAAGTAATTGTCATAAATCTTTATTTTTATAGGACTTTCATGCAACATTTCTCGAAACAAGTGCAAAATCAGGAATGAATATCGAATTAGCATTTGAAGCAGCTGCAAGGTATTACGTGTTCAAATATGATTAAATCAGTGTTATCAATGAAAACACAAATTATGATATTATTCATATCATTATTATTTTGAAAAGAAAACTATTCAAGAGACCGGTTATTAAATATGGCGAGGAAGATGGAGGAGGAATTTGGGATTTTTTAATTTTTAGAAGCTTGTAAAGGGAAGTCTGAAAAATTTGGCTACCAAAAATGCGAGGCCTTCTAAAAAGATGACTAACAACTTGAAAAGGGGTTTTTTAACTTATTTGGCGATTACTTTTTTTTATGTCAAACCAGCTTCTCCTCCATCCGCCTCTTCATATTTAATGACCAGTCCCTGAGTATTTCATTCCATACTTTTATAAAAACATTCCTTAGGGCTGGCAGTACATTTTCATATTTAAAGGTATGTTCTTTCCATAATGGTGGCTTTTGGGGGATAAATTTTCCTAAACATTGACGAAAACGTATGATCATTTCTTTACGTGGCTTTCAAAGAAAAATAAGAATAGCTATTTTGTCATCACCCTAAAATCCCGGGAAGACCACATTGCCAATTGATAAACAACGTAATACGTCATTTTCCAGGAGGTAAATACTAGCAGAGCTTTATGTTAATTTCAGATATTTCAACGTAAGTTTATATTTTAAATTAAGTTAGTTTGTATGTGCTACCCCACTGCAAAATAATGCTTTTAGAGGATTTGCTTGTTTAGCAGGAATAAATCCGGGCACCAAACGGATGAACGTTTGAACTCACGACATTTTCGTAAAATATTGTGAAATAAAAATAATGTTTTAATGTTTATTTGTTTTAAATTTTAGTTATCATGGTTGTTCCCCCTTCTCTTGGTGTCTTTTACAAAATTTCGTAAATAAAGAATTATTTTCATGAAATAGCTTTTATAAGTATTAAAAATTATCTGGCATTTTTTATTGTATTGCATTTATTATCATGTCTAAAACCAGTGCCGAAATGGCTCTTTATTTTAAACCGGCCAGGGCAGCAAACTTTCTTATTCTAGAAACGGAGGACTTTTCTTGAATGGAGGGGTCGACGAGGACGGGGTATATTTCATTCGTTCTTATCAATAGTGTATTGAAAAGGAAGGACTTTTGAAATAAACCGCTTATTTTTAGGGTATGTGTGTACTCTCTTTTTGCTAACAGCTTTGGAAGGGGGGGGGGGGTGGTTAGCCATGGACTTGTAGAACTTCGTTATTTCACCACTGTTTAAAACAACTGTTTTGCTCTTTTTATTTTCAATTGTGCTTATCATTTCCAGAGAACTCGTTTTAAAGAATGGCAATTCGAAGAAGGACAAAAAATTTGACATTTCAACGTACGTAAGTGACAAAGAAGAAAGACCAGGCTGCTGTTGAAATTCAAATTTATAGGTTTTGATACTCGTTTTGGGGTAGATAATATCGTGTTTGAGGCTCGTTGTTTTGGTTTGGTTTGAAATTCGGTCAAGAAATGTTAAAACAGACAGAGTCGCACTTCATTGGTATCAAGCTTAATGATAAAATTGCAGCAAGATAATTGCCTTCAGTGGCAGCCATCATTTTCAGTATTTTCGTCAGGTCAAAAAAACAGGATTCTGAGCTCTAACATTTTGCTATTGTACTTTGAAAAAATGAGGTATGAGGTTCGAGACAGACTGTCTTTAAGTTGAGAGCAAAAGTTCACGAAAGGACAAGTTCCAAATTGTAGTTTGCTTTTATATGAAAATTTGCAAATTGGCATAAGTTTGATGTATATCACATATGTGACTAGTTATTGGCATAAGTTTGATGTATATCACATATGTGAAGGTCAACACAGACTCGACGGAAAAACCATAAAATGGTCTTGGAGAAAGACTACCTGGACTCTCGTACAAAGGTGTTCCTCGTAAAGACCTGTATTCTTATTGATCGAAGTAATATATGTTTTACTTATCCTTAGACTTGCACCAAGTCTATTTCTTTCTTAATCCGAGAAAAGGAACTGAAGGTACTTGAGATAAACAACCGAGAAAAGAGCCTGAAGGAACTTAAAATGAAAGTAGGAAGCTTTCCTTCTCCTCATTTTTTTTCTTCTGAATTTCCTCCGTTTGTTAGAAAGACATTCTCATCTCAGTTCTCTATTTGTATAAAAAAGAAATCGACTTTGGCGGGCAAGTCTACTTACCCTGGGTTCCAAACCCTAAAAAATAATTTAAAATAAGCCTCAATAATAATTAAAAAATAATTAAAAAGTTAAATAGCTGGTGGATTTGCGCGAGTCTCAATTTGTTGCATTAGCCAACTGTGTAGAATTTCCCATTACACCTTTGAAAAAGCCTTACGATCCGTTAGGAATATCAGGAAAATTGCAAAATACAAGGCAGTAAACACACTGGAATCAATTTTAGAAACCAAATTTATTTCTAGGGTATGTGTTTTCCTCTTGAAAAAAATGTAGGGTTAAGCTATTTATATTGCATCGTATCTTATTCCGGGTTGAAAGTAAAGGAAATCTCTATTTATTTATTTGTTTATTTATTTATTTATTTAGTCTGTACGAGGGCGAAAACCTTTTTTAGATTCAGAGCGAGTTCAATTGCGAATATTGGAAAATACATCCTGAGAGCCGATTTTACAAAATAAATAATGTTTTTGTTATTCTTAATTTCTAGTATTCTTATTTCTATGTCAAATGTTTTTCGTAAATTTGGCCTTGGAGATCGTCAAAGATGCTATGGTGCTTTATGAGACAACAGTTTTGCCAAATTTATTCTTCAAATTTTAAAATTTTCCTGCCACACTCACATTTGAAATCGTCTTGGATCTAACCTTCCTTAAGGCTTGGGACAGATGCTGCAAACTGAGATTCGGAAACTCTTATTGAGATGACACCAAAAATGGCAACTATTGCTTTGAAGCATTGCATGCATGTAATGAGATCCTTGACAAAAGTTCTTGAGACTTTAAAATACCCTTCCCGATCCAATGTTGATTTTTCGGTTGGTCAGGCTCATTATTGGCAAGTCAAATTGCATAACATCCTATTCAACAACATTGAGATGGGAAAGGGGGGCCTTATTTCATACATATACCCATTTAAAATGTTGGTCTATTATGGCGAGGATTGCCTGATGAGCTATTGCCTAATACACATCTTTATCATTTGTTTTACACATAGATAGTTTGTTGTTGCTGTTTTTAATGATTATCGTTTACACAGCATGCACACGTCAAATGTTTCGAATATTTGTTATGTAAAATTGTAATTACGCCTCTGCTGATATTTTGCGTCACTGAGTGGTTACCATGAGGAATCATTTTACCGGCATGTAATGCTTCAAAGCAGATGTCTCCATCTTTATCGTTTCTTTTATTGTACTTTGTATCTTTGTCTGTAAAGTAAATTCTTGTAATCATAATTATCTTGAATCAAAATATTTTGGAATCAAAATTGGGTTTCATATGCTATTTATTGACAAAAATTTGTTGTGGTATCACATGGTGGTTTTTTTTATACAAATAATCGCCTGTTGACTTTGCTTTTGCTTTATTATTTACATACTTTTTGTCTCGGCTTCGGCTGAATTGGTATGAGTTCAAAATTATAAAGTTGAAATTTCCCAATTTATTGGAATGTATCGAACACATCAGCGAGAAGATTGCATTGCACGTAACATCAGAGCAACAAAAATGTTTTTCGTTTTAATGGGGCGTTTTCGTTTTCGTTTTAGTTCATTCATTCATTCATTCATTCATTTTTATGAGAAGCTACTTTGCCCATTGCTGGTTGCAAAGCGCGGCATTCTAAGGGACCGTGAATTATTCACAGATAGTTGCAGATGTAAACAATAACTGCATATGTTCAGGAGCTAATCCGTGAAAAGTCAATCATTTCTCTTATAGTTAACCATCCCAACTTTCTTATCAAAAGGAGAGGTGATGTATCGTAAGGGTATCGCGCGGTATCACGGTCAAAAATAATTTTGCTGTGATAGATGGTTGTCGTAACATTATGACGACAATTTCTAGAATTTGGTGTTTCGAATATTCAAGACAACAAATTTTATGGAGTGCCACAATGATACATGACAATATAATAATAAAAAAAATAATATTAATATAATTAGATAAATTTGTTAATATAATAATATTAACAAATGCGGAATTATATGGGTTGCCTTACGATATAATGGTTACAGTTAAGCAAACACTACTAAACCTATATAGTTTAACTTAACCATAAAGGTATAATTTAGAGAGAGAGAGAGAGAGAGAGCATTTACACGGGTTGCCTGGGTTGCCTTACGATATAATTGTTATGATAAAGAAATAATTTAGAGAGAGAGAGAGCATTTACACGGGTTGCCTTACGATATAATTGTTATGATAAAGAAATAATTTAGAGAGAGAGAGCATTTATATGGTTTGACATACAATACATAGTTATGATAAAGAGATGATTTAGAGAAAAGTATTTTATATGGGTTGCCTGAGTTGACTTCCAATAGTTGTAGACGGTGAAGGAGCTGGTGGTTTTGAAGCTAATAAGCAACAACCTAAAAAAAGAATTTTATTTGCTCACACACCCATATAATGTTGTGGGGGAATGGAGATGCTTCTCACGCTGTGTGGTTTGGAAGCAATTCTTGCTCTAAAGAAGGATAAGGGGGCAGAACCCCCCCCCCCCCCGGAACTTGCAATAGCCTTTTGTTTGAAGCGCATGCGCAGGATCAAACCGTTTGATTTCTATTTGACCAAGCCTGAAGAGGTAAATGTTTTATTTTTATAGATTTATTTCACGGATTAAATTAGTTTGATTTAAAACAAATTTTGTTTTATATATGGATTTGATTTTCTCTTTAATTATATTTTTTTGTGTCACTTACACTGTACTGGCCTACTTTTTCCTCCACTTTCAATCTGCGCAAGTCTAAAGTCTGTTTAAATTATTATTCTGTATTACTATCAGGCCTAAATGCATTTCTATCCAGATGAACCTAAAATTTATATTCAGATGAACGTATACGGTATACGTGTAATTGTGTAGTAGTAGACTACTTTGCACGAATGAATAGTAAATTATGATAGATGGTTAGTAAATTAGACTAGCAATCAGTGTCTTCATTTTAATAAACAATAATTATTTGCCAGAAACCACTCGACCAGCTACACACTGGTGCAATTATATTCATTATTCCACCGGAACACGAATTACACAATAGAATAAGCCTTGAAATATGACAGATTCATTGAATATGCGCATGCATCACATGCACATGCATCACATGCACATTAGGCCAAATTGGCCAGTTTAAACATTTTGATTAAAAAAGAAGCTCACTATAATATATATACCATGATGATATGTGTGCATTTAGTGTGTTTCTGTTTCTTGACCACACACAATCGCACAAATCACAGAAATTTAATTGATGATATTGTGAATGTGGCAGAGATAAGAACATCGCAAAATTTATCTGTGATATGAAAAAATTCTGTTTTTTACCATTATTTATTTTTTCAACAAGAACATTAACAAAAACTCGGTTAATATATTGTAAGGATGAAACTCCATTACTGTAATATCATTAATATGTAATCTTTCCTGAAAAATTCAAAAGTTTCTTTGCGATTTTCCATTCACTCTATAATAAAAGTTTCTTAAATTTTTATGTGTTTCACTGGTGTGTTTTTTGTCAAGTAATTTCTTATAACAAAATGTGTATTGTGTCCCATGGAGCATTATACGCAGAACACCTATAGACCTAATTTGAATTCAAGACATTTTTTTCAGACAACAAACATTTAAAAATTTGACATTGGGCTTTCATTTTGCCATTGATATCATAACATGGTGTATTTTTTTTATATTATGTTATGTTATGTTTTGTTATGTTATGTTATGTTATGTTATGTTATGTTATGTTATGTTACGTTATGTTATGTTACGTTACGTTACGTTACGTTATGTTATGTTATGTTACGTTACGTTACGTTACGTTACGTTGGGAATTTGTCAAAATGTAACAATGAAAGGCAAAATGAAGAGAACAACAACAAGCAGATATAAATATATACATTCCTGATGACATGAAAAGGAAACAATACTTTTTTCAAGCTTAAAGCATTCCAATACTATGGGGCACGGTGCCCTTCATGTCTCTCGGCTCCTGTCATGTCGCTTGGCTCCTATGTCTCTGCACATTGATCTTGAGTGACGCTTGATAAAGGTAAAATACTTGCCCCGACATTGCTGAAAGAATTTTTAGTTTTGGCCAAGGCTTTATCATTAATTTCTCAATCTATTTTAAAATGTAGGTGCTGACATGGTTAAATCCGAGGTGTAAAGTAAAAACAGAAAAAGAAACTTTCGCGGGATTTGCAATTATATCAGAAGAATTCAAGAAATTTTTGTTGAATTCATACCAAGTATGTCATGTAATGAATTTAACTTATTACATTTATTACATTCAATTCTTACCTTCATTTGTTACATAAAATTATTACATTCTATTCAACCATAAGCTGTTTTAATGTGAAAAACAGGTTTGAACATTTAAATCTTTTGGTGCTAAGCTATAATATGTACAACCAAAATTTAGTGCTAACATAACATGTTATTTTTTAGGACGTTAAAAATTTCCTGCAGAAAATTGGAAAGAATTGCTTTTTGGAGAGTGTTTGTTTTGTGACAGCAACTCCAACAATAACCTACAAATCAAAAGGTAGAGTGTAAGTTCCGAAGTTAAACAAATTTGACTTATTTACCATATTTACAGCAGGATAAAGACTTAAATGTCAGTTGTCAAATGTCTTCATTTACAAATTATTTCCCAGTTTACAACTATTCATTCAAACGCAAGTATATGTAGAATCAATTGGTTAGGGTACTAAACAGATATTAGTTTACTTTTATTGCACCCTTGAAAGACAGAAAAGCAGTGTTGTAGAGCTAGGGGGCTAAGGGGTTTAGCCCCCTTGTTCACACCTAAAAACGACTGAATTTTACTTTTTGGTTTTGTTTTGGGTTATTTTCATATTGGAGCTCCCTTGTTATTTTAGTAGCACTGCATTACTGCAGCAGTGTCATTTTTAATTTTTGGTCACATATATAGGACTCTCCTGAACTGAGCAGTGCTTTTTACAGTGTACTTTGTTTTTTTACCATTTGTCAATTATTTAAGCATTATTCTTTAACTAAAAAAATGCTGACAACAATGATCAAATTAACTCTCCTTGCTAAAAGTTATTTTCGCTTTTTTATAGCTCATAGATTGCCATTCAGATATTTTACGAATGCTGCAGTTAAAAAAATTAGAGAAGGTGTGTACTTCAATTTAATGTTATTGCTATATAAAGAAATTTTGTTGACACCTTATCATTATTTATGTAAGTGAATGCTAAATTTATATACCAAAAGAATGTTTGAATTTGTTGTTCATGTGGCTAAAAGTTTATTTTTTAGCCTGTGGAATGGAACATGAAGCAGAGGATGTGATGGAGACACCAACACAAGAAATCAGCAAAAACTTGATCATGAGGATTATTGCCTAGAAATAGCAAATGTGCTGAGAAGTGTCAGATTGAAGATTTGTGATTATATGGATGGTACGCATTACAAATATGTTTGCAATATGAAAAACAAGCGTTTTGAAACCATATGAACAAATGTTATGGCGATATATGAGTTCCAGAGTTCACTTTCTTTATTTACTGCACTTTCTGGAATGAGTTATTATTGCCTAAAATTCATTTAAAACATAAATGCACAAATTTAATGTAATTTAGAACAAAAAATTCAAAATTCAAAAATTCAGCTTTCTGGGGGATAAGGCTTGTGACTCAGAGGAGATATATCCAAAATTTTACAGCATAAAGTTGGGAAATCACGAACTAGAATGAACTGACCATAAAACATTTAAAAGTGAACAGAGCTAAGAACAAAAAAATGTAAGAACAAAGAAAAAAGTTGAGAGGCATAGAAACATACAATTACGAAAACGGTGACAAACACCAGAGAGCAAAAGCTGGAAGGTTGAAGTCGCAACACTTGTGGAATGAAAATATTTACAGAGTTAAAAACTTTTTCTAGGAGAATCCAAAAAAGCAAAGAATGCATGAAACGAGAAGCTTGAAACCCAATATCAAATATTATCCGACTATATAATACATCATATTTACTGTATAGTTATACTCAAAATCCTTTTTACATTATTCTTATAGATGACGCATTCAATACAACGTTTTATGTAGAGAATTTAAGGGGGCAACGCTCACATATCAAAGTGGTTTTTGATACAGAAACGAGAGGATACATGATAAAAGCCAGATTAAAGGCACTGCTTCGAAATTTTGTTGGCAACGATCTTATAAGAGTGATCGCATTCAATGAAGACAACGAGGAAATGAACGTTGAGCCGGGAATTATACAGAAGGGCATTGATTACGATTTGGTAGTTAAGATTATAGATTCAGGTGAGCTTTCAAAACAGTTGAGACCATTTTAGAGGATCAAAAAGGGCAACCATGGGAAAACTTTTCGCGTAAGCAACTATCAAATTTCATCATCGTTATTTCACGCGATTTTTAATGATATATTGAAAATGTTATCATATAAGAAGTTTTACAATGAATCCTGAAAGATAAATATTTTGATATTCCGTTTTGTAATTGAAATTATAAATAAATAAAAAGTACCATCAACTACTTTAGGCCATGCTGCAAATGTCAACAACAACGAAGGTACTAATACTTCTGCTTGCCTTTCCAAGGATCAAGTAACTCACGGTAAGAACCAAGTTAAATGTTGAGTTTATAGACAGCAGGTTAAATTTCACCAAATATTTACAATATTTGAACACAAGAAATCTTAAGTCAAAACTGCCTTCAAAACAATGACCTCCTTGTCCAATGAATGTTCTAACACAAGAATTGCAAAAACGGGCTAGATGTATTTTCAGTCCGGTTTCTTATCAATTATTTCTTATCATTTTAGGTAAACTGGCAAAAATAAACAATCAAAGCAACGTTAGCTTGAATACAGCCATTGGCAAAAATACCTTTATTTTAAGATTTTATGCTAGATGTTCAGTAAAAACGTGTAATTTAGCAAAATGTCAGTCACATTGCATGTCTCATGTAACGGAACAGCAAACAAGTATTCATAACACAATCTTAGATAGAAACACAGCTGTGTAAGGCTGTGAGTAAAAACTTTATTTAAGCCTTTGTTAATACACTCCTTTCAAGAGTTTCCTCATTTTGATTGCAGGTCAACCGCACTGCTCTGCTCTGCTAAACGAAATTTTAGCCGTTCATTTGAAGATTCGACTGTAGGTACGTGGTATTAGTTACCTAACGAAATATAGATCCCATGTTTGATATGAATACCAAATAGAAGCTGAAACGTTTACTTTTCATGTTTCTACTGAGAAAATATTTTGAGCAATCTACTGTTTGCACTGCTGTATTTTTTTTAACTTATTCTGCACAATCAACATTTTCTGTGGCAAATCCTATTAAAACATAAATATTCAATTACAATTTTGTGAAAAAACCGGAAATTTAGCATAAATGCTAAGGCTCTATGTAAACTCTAGTTTTAAAATTTGAATTGAAAACATTTTCTGAAATCAATTTAGAAACCAGGGACACAATATAGAGATGAAAGCTGCAGTGCAAAAAATGATGTGGAAGTTAATCAAACAAGTGGTCAGTTTTCACATATATAATTCAACTTTCAAGATAACTGGAAATAAGAAATTTATTTGACTCAAAATGTATTGTTAAAGTTTTTATTTGTAAGCTTGTTTAGATTTCAATTCATACTTTTAATAAAATGAATTTTTTCAATCCAATTTTTGATCTAATTTTTAATTCTAGCATTGACCAAAATCAGGCCTGTACGTTTGAGGCGTGCGATCGCACGCGCACGCCTTGGCGCACGCCTAAAATTTTCAAGGCGTGCTTCTGATCGCACGTGCAAAGCTCTATTCAGAGCGCTAATTCCATGTTAAAATATTCTTTGGAAAACCGAAGGCCATATCAGCAATTCTTATATAAAATGTGAAAGATTGAATAAAATGGAAGAC
>JAYJMH010070103.1:0-11209 GCA_036873815.1 Phacellophora camtschatica | reverse complement strand
CCAGAATGAAATGATAACCAGAAAACTGCCAAAGACGAGGTGTCTAATGCCCCGTTTTATGATGATGTCATAAAGTTTGTATATATATTAAATGAACTTTAGTGAGCTTTATAATATATTTTTCACACCATAATACATGCTAATCATTGGGGTAATTATGCTAATCATTGGGGTAATTATGCAGGATACTTAAGTCGAGTAGAATTCGAGGATTAGTAGTTAAAGAATTTCGGTTTATGCGTGGTTTACTATTTTCCTTTATTTTCTTTAACCTTCCTCCGATCAGTGACCGTGCAACCGTAATATTTTTCTGACTCTACCTAAGGCTCTTATATATCTGTCCCATGCGTAAGCGTAAAGTTTGATCTTTGGAAATTCCTCGTTAAACAGTAGAAAAATAGGCGGAGTTTGGGTGTGGCACATAATCTAAAAGAATCCAGATCACAAACCTGTATATTTGTTATACCAGCAGTAATCCCCTTGACTTTAACTTTAACAGCAGCATCTCCAGCATACCTTTTTAAATACAAATTGAAAATAACTGAATAGTTATTACACAACATTTTCAAAGAAAAAGGTCTGATGAAAACTAAATTTGAAATTAATTCATGAGATTTTGTCAAATAGTGTAATTATATTTAATCGGAGAACTTTCTGTCTTTCTTATGTACTTTTCTTCATTTTTAAGTAAACTTACATAAAATCTACATCAGCGATAATCTCTGATCTCCCCACATTTCGCTTGTAAACTTTGATTCCTCCAAATTTTGGGCTCTGAAAAATAGATAGTTATGTTGTAGCGAAATACCAGTACACACAATGCAAAATTTATAATAACCAAGTTTGCGGACACATTTGCGGACACATCAGCATGGAGCAGTGCGGACCCATTTTCTTTATTGTTATTTAAAAATAATGATTTTATCTTTGCGGACAGAAGGATGTTTGCGGGGGAAAAGATACTCCTCCGCAGACGTAAAGTTATAAATATCTTCCTCTGCAGAAATTAAATTATGTAATAAAATATAATATATATAAGCATCCTCCTCCGCAATATATGTAATACACAAGGAGACTAACAGTTCTCATTATTACAATCCGATCATTTCTGAACAGTTCAATCTTCCAAATCTTCCAACATGCTCGTTCTTGGAGTTAAATCTCAAAAAGATGATAATTTTCAAACTAGCGACTCTTTGCCTTCTGGATTAAATGACTAATTTATATCCATCTTGCTATTCAAAAAGAAACTAAAACTATTGAAGTCTTTGTAGATGTCCAAGAAAAACGTATTTGACTCTAATAAATTCTTATCCTTTTATTGTACATTAAACTATCTTCATTTTATTCCATTTATTACCTTAAGTTTAACTACAACGATTGTCAATAGGTAGGATTACAGGTCCTTGAATGATAGCAGATAGTGTTAGGTCTGAACAAGTCAACCTGTCAAAATATTTGTTATTATTATTATTATTATTATTATTATAATTATGTTTTTATTGCACTAATATTGCATAAACATGATCTACCAGTTTCCCTTCAAACCTAATTTTCTTCCTCACATGATTGATCAATGATCATTTGTGCATTGAACTGGATTCCCTGTATACATACAGATGTCCCAAAAATATTTTTCTCGTTTATCTAAAAATAACAGAAAGTTTACACAATGTTCTCAATTCTATTTGGTAGAATGATAATGCCTAATCAACGTTTGGCCCAATCTCCACAAAAATCCGTCAAAAAGTGATAAAGTTAGTAGCAGAAAACAAAAAGAAACCCACTGAAATTGAGCACGGTTTTTTGCCATTTTGAATTGAGAACGTCATGCGATTATGAATACAATGTTAGTGAGCATTTACTGTGTTGTGTTTTAGTTCCAGTGCGTGATCTTGCTTTTTTAATCGTTGAAAGGCACACAGCCCAAAACATCGTTCACAGTTTTAAGCAGTTTCTCTCTAGGAATTTATGATATTCTCAATATAAAGTTTTCAACAATATTCTATATATTCTGACGATCAAAATTATCAGAATTCTTCATTGCAAAAATACAAACCTGATCGCCAAGACTGACTTCTTCAAAATACAACGATTTCAAGATACCGGGAAGCTTGTCCTGCATTTTAGGCTCAACCTTCTCTTTGATAATGTCATGTACCAACTTTCCAACAAAGGGCCAGATCTGAACAATGACCTGTGTTTTAAAACAAACAAAGCATCCATTAATAAATAAAGTCTCAAAAAATTTACGGTTTTAAACCTTTCCTTCAAAGTTTCTAATTACGCAATAAAATTGCATATTGATGTAAAAATTCGTGTAAAATGGTCAATTCATATAAATGGCGAGAAGAAAGAAGTCTTTTTCCTAAAAGAATCTTCATTCTTTGATAGAATTGCCAGAAATACATCTTGTGAGGCGTGTCTTCAAATGTTGGAGAAAGATCCTAATTATTACATTCAAACCAAATTTCTGTAATTTCCACGTTTATTGCCATGATGTATTGTTATGTATTTGAGAGTTTAAGTCAAGTGTACATGAAATTTCACGAGAAAAATGTTCAATCCTAAGACTATAATGGTCTATAACATAAAGGTCTACAAACGACTGTATCAATGTCAACTAATTTTCCTTTCAAATAACGAAAAACTTTACCTCATTCAACCAATCTGCCCTCTGATAATCAGGAAATAGAACCTATCAAAAAGATGGGCAATTATAATATCACAACCATAAAATTTAAAATTGCAGAAATTTTCAATTTAGAAAAAAAAAGTGAACCAAACTCATTGCCAAACTCATTGACAAATTGATAAATATTGCAAGCAGCGCAAAATCCACATTTCACAGAAAATTCATCCAAAAAAGTATGATTGCTAAGACACTACTAAAATCCGAGTAAAATTGTTTGAAAATCCAAAGACTACAATGCCTCTGATAAAACGAAGCATTTGAATTTTCAGATACCACATGTCAAAATTCAATACCTACCCATGAAGGCATATCTTTGATTCTTGCAACTGAAGCTTGTTCGTTCGTTGTTATTTCGACAAGTGATTTCATTTCCTTTCTCTTCTCTCTTTGGTTCATTTTCCACAATGCAAAAACCAACAGCCCCATAAGCACCCATACATAATGCAGCCCAAGCCAACCAGTTGTCCAAATGCCAAGAGCGGCAGCAATTATTTTTGCATTGTGAATAACAACTTGTTTAACTTTGCGCCCATCAAAGCCACCAACTACTTCCACGTCTTGCTTGCTCTGATCAGCAATGTTTTCATTTTTCACATTTTCATGAGTCTTACCCTCTGCTTCCTCCTGTTCGGGCATGTTTCAGTAGTCGATCCGCAAATCCTTCTGCTAAAGCAATGCAAAATACAGAAAATTGTTTAGCAAAAATTAAGTTCGGGCATCGTAAACTAAACAAAAAAGATGTTAATTTTGATGTTCTTATTAATGTTGATATACCTAGTTAAATATTTTTTCTCAACTGTCCTTGGTTTATTTTCCATCCTGTGAAAGAGTATTGATCATAAATGTTTCATTCATAAAAATATGCGAATAATAGTAAAATATAAATAAATATCTATACAGCTGAATGTGGTTTTAAGTTATGAGCACGATATTTCGAGAAGTTCCAACGGTAAGATGAGAAAAGGGTATATTTTATCTATTTTATCCATCCTTCCAAACCAACAGGATTCTGAAAAGGGCAGACTTGGCAGAAAAAAAAATCACAGTATATCAATGAAACACAAATTCCAAAATCGGCAGAGCTCCAATGCAATTCAAATTTCGAAATTCGATTAGGCGCGTCAGCAAAGAATAGCACAGAATATCCCAGAGTCAGGAAAACACTACGGTCGCACGGCCACTGACCGGAGGAAGATTGAAGAAAACAAAGGAAAATAATATGACACACCCAAACCACGCCTGTTTTCGATTGTTTAATGAGGAAGTTTTCTAAATAGAAGCTTTACACTCGGAGGAAGGTTGACCACTTTTCTGGACTCTGGGCTACCCTTGCGGCAAAATTCGAATATGAGAAATAAAAGGAAAAAACATCACATAAAGGTTTTCCAATCAAAACAGCAATCTCAACCAAGTCTGCCAAATCTTTTGCTTGTTGGGGCAGAAAGAAGATTTAGAAGGTCTTCCAAATCTGCCAAGTCGACCGTTTTCAAAATATTTGACGAATAAAATGCAAATCTGCCAAGTCCACCGAAAACAGAATTGGCACCAATAAAATATGCCATAAAGGCGTTCTTTAAAAACAATTAATTTTTCGGCAGCCTTCCTTTTTTCGGGGTAAATTTTCTGGAAACGGCAGCTCTGGAAATGGAAGCTCTTCAAAAATTCAAAATTGCCTGGAAACTTGCTATTGTCGCTCGGTCACGGCAATTACGAAAATTGATTTCTTCCTGTGTTTTCATTTCATCTTTGTTTGGAAAATGAACGATCTGCTGAAAAAGCAAGCAAACGAGGCGAAACTTTAAGAGGAAACGAGGCGAGACTTTAAAAACGTTCTAGCGACCGAGTGACGGATAGTCATGTCATGTGGTTTTTTGCATTTAATCCCATTTTCAATAAAGAATTCTGAGTAAACAGTCTTTTTCGTCACATAAAGTTTTTGTTGATGCGGAATTTGGGAAATCTCTATTGTTTTATATTTATAGACAGGCGATTAAAAGTAAGCCAAAAGTCCAACTTGGGATTGGCAATCAAAGTCATTTACGATGTTCACGTTCAAAAATCGAGATTACAAATCGAGACGATCAGCGTATGGATTTTTAAATTCAAATGGTCGGGATAATCGCCCAATAATGGCGCAGGTTAAAAACAAAAGTATACAACAAGCAATCTTTGTTGGTTTTTTTATGCACATTGGCATTATGCCAAATAATACACCTGACCACAGTGTACAATACCTGCTCCTTGCAAACTTGCAGACCAGACATAGACCAGTTATGGGTAATGCAGTAAGCCAAGCACGTTAAACCATGGCTTTGATCGATATTTACTGCATTGTAGTGCGCATGCTTTGGTAAACCTATTCGTACTCCTCTTACAGGGGGACCGCAGAGCAGTATGACAGTGGTGGGGCTAAAAGTGTCAAGACAACTTAAAGCAACAAAAGAACAGCGAAAGATTGTTGAAAAAAGTAATTTTGGAAAAAAAACTAGTTCTTCTCCGCAACATTTCAGATTTCCCTCCGTGTGAAACGAAATAGTCTGGTAACTTCATGTTTCGGTGTTCTTTTCCTTATATCACTTTATTTTGTAGTTTGCTGTGATACATTCCATTCTAAAAAATACACTAATATGCTGTCTAGGAGCATCACCACGGGACGGGGTGGACTGGGGTGAATGTAAGTGTGCCCCTGAGTTTTTTTTAAACCCATACATCTTTAATGTTCAAATTTTCGCGTATACCAATATTAATATTGTGTTTCGTTCCAAATAACCCAACGTTAGGGACAATCTTTAATATCTAACCCAACGTTAAGGCCAATGTATCATGCCCGTGTTTCGATGTTAAGGCCAATGTATCATGAAAATCATGCCCGTGTTTCGAGAATTTACTGCTATCAAACCCATCCCATCCGATCAGTGTTGTGAAAATCATGGCTCGTGTGTGTGGAGCTGTGCCATTTTTCTGAGAACTTTGAATAATAATAATACATCATAAAGTATTTAATATTCATAATTTACCAAACACAACAAGCAGTTTCAATAAATCTTCTTTGATTTTTGTTGCTAGAAGAAATTCGCATCAAAAAGCTTGCTTGGAAAACTGCTATGCTGCTCACTTTTTCTCTTGTCAGATTTATTTTTCTTGTTTGATGAGTGTGCAAATTGTTGGCCTTGTTTTTGCTCCAAATTGTACGCTGTGGACATAGAAAACTCAAAATTGTGCTATTGTTCTGGCTTCGTTTGAGAACCAGCTGCTGCCAATGCCACCAGCCATTCACATTTTCAATTATTCAGTAAATATGTTTTTGAGCAGGTTCCTTTTGGCGTGTTCAAAGAAATTCAACCATGCCATCTCGTTTTGTTGTGGGTTTGTCAACACATGTTTTGTTTCAATGTTCTCAATTAAAACAGAAACGTAGACTGCGCAATTCTGGAAGACGGATTGGAGAAAATTTGAATCATGAGAAAATTGAAATGAAAGCAACTGAGCAATGCAAACACGTAAATCAGAAGCATAACCACCTATTATTAACGCACATTTCACAGTCCTTCCACGGCAAGAAATCAAGAGTTTTGCAACAATTGCATTTACTCCACTGTTAGGATTCGTGAAATAATAATTTTAAATTCCATCGTTCCACATTATATATTCCAGACTTTAATGCTAGCATTTTGCTATTGTCTGACATTAAGCCAGGGTACAGAGAAATTCAAAAAAAGCGCGGCAAAACTTTGTTGTACTTTTTCTTTCTGCGCTCCTGTTTATATAAATAAACAATGTAAATATGAAGCAAATTTTGAGATATTTTATTTATGATTCAAGGCCGCAGAAAGAAGCTGATCATTGCGGGCCCTTATTCTAAAAAATAGAAAACAATCGATTTAATCTATACTCGTGAAGCAGAACCATTGTTTTCAAAATTATTGGGGCAACAACCCCGCCCCCCAACCCCCTGATCCCTACGGACCTGTGTTTGCAGAATTGGATGGTGCAAGCAAAATTTGGTTTGTTGATGAGTCAAAACTGGTCGGATTAATCAAGGGTGCCTACCTTGTATGAATTGATTTTATCATAGTCAGTGCAGTTTTGTGGCATGGTACACTGAGCACTTATTACATAATTTTGTGGTTTCAAACATAACATTTCTATGGATTCAAATTAACAGAACCAAACCCCATGTTTCAAAATTAATTAGATAACTTAAATTTCCTTTTTATAATTATGTTATCTTGGTTATATGTTCTGTTGAATATTTAACCGCATATTTGTAAATTTAGTTATAGGTTTATACATGTAAAACCATGTTGAACTTATACATATTAACGATATATTAACGAAATAATTTAAAATGAAATAAAAATTCAGGTGTCGTGAGTAGCTAGCGGGACTACATCAGGCCCTTAGTTTTATCTTGTGTAGTAAGTCTAGTCAGTAGCATGATATCATATCAACGGTTTTGGAAATGATCACAGGGAACAAGATTGCACAATTTTGATTGGTCAAACTGATTTTTAGAACTTGAAAAGCAAATTCTCCGTGAACTATGTTACGAAATACAAAAGGCCAAGAGAGTGCACTTGGTAAACCAATTCATTCAAGGTAGGCACACTTAGATTAGTGTCTATTTACTTATGCTTATGCTTTGTATTTCCTAGGTTGGACTTCCCAACATTTTTTGATCATTTCAAACCTTGCCCAACATCTCGTCAATAAATGTTGGGTGACCCAACAAGGGTCAACATGGTGGCCAAACGATCCCACATTTTCACCAACATTTCCCCCCAACAAATGTTGGCGAGGTTTGGATGGGTGGCAGGCAGGTCTGTCGGATTTGCAATGTCTGTTTTGATATTGCCGGTGGCGAGGGAGAAGATGAGAATGATCTTTGGAATAATGATCAAACAGAAAATTAAGCTTTTTTGTAATGTATTTTTTCTTTCTTTGTTCCTTCTGATTAATTTATTCAGTATCATAATCCTGCTGGAGCTTTGTTCTGGTCGTTGAAACATGGCTGACATGAAAGTTCTGAGAAGAGCTATTTTGTATGCTAAAAGCAATATAACTGTATTCAAGAGCACCAACGAACAAGCGATTACCTATTAAATCTTGATTGAACCTACTGCACGAACGAAAAGAAACAAACCTACACAAGCTGTTGAACAGAGTATTTAATTTTGCAAATCTGTGATCCTGGGAAGAGTGTGCTCTTAATTTGTTACAATTTGAACTGGAACGTAAATTTGTTAGCATTTAACAAAATTCAAAAACGAAACTTCGCAAGCAAGTACAATTTCACATTATTCAAACAATTAAAACGGGTCTACTTTACGCAAAAGAAGTATGGTGTTTCTTTCAACGCGACTTTCAAACACGATGATAATATAATATATGACATAGACTTAAGATGTGCAATGTAAAATGCTTAATTGTGGAATGCTGCATAATTACGAAATATTCCTAAATTCCAGGTTCCAACATTCCATAACCCAAGATACCATATTCCAACTTAGTAGCTCCCGCTGAGGTTCATTTTGAGGAACAAAGTCCTCTGCGGGAGTTGTAAATATGAAGCCCAAGCTTTGTTGAAATGTTGAAACAGGGAATCTGTGAGAAAATATAAAGAGGTAGACAATAGAGTGTGAAAATATGAAATATAAGATCATCCTCATGGGGAAATAAGGCCCTCCGAAGGAGCTATGAAATTTGAAGCGAGAGCCAAGTAAGCGCTCCTACTTCCTAGTATTCACATATTTTACCATGTAAGATAAATTACAAAAATAATGCCTTTTTCATAAAACTATTGAAACGAAGTTCATGTGGTCGATAACTAATAATAATATTTTCCAAAGAAAAAGATATAATATTCACATATTTTAAAAGATAAATAGCCTTCTTCGATAAAATAGTTAAACAAGATTCATCTAGAATCCTACCTTTTAATGAAAAGCTATAAAAATATACATTCCTACAATTACCCGCTTCTAATAACAAAAGCTTCTAAATACCTATGAAAATACATTTTAACAATCAAATATGGGAAAATAACAACTATTGAGTAAAATTCTAGAATTTACAGTTCCGCTATACAATAAAATAATACTGAAGATAATAATGAGAAGCATGGAAGATGCAGGATACCTCTATTGTAGATATCCCCAAAAATTCACCGACGATACACAAGATTTTTCGTAAGAAAAATTCACTTAAAACCGAGAATGCTTAATCCTTTCATAAAAATAAGGCTCAAAGATCCTTACCCGGCTCGTCACAGAAGAGATGACTGAGTAGAGCAAAGTTTTTTTTTCAAGAAAATGATTGTATGACTTAAAAATGTGAAAGCGACTTGCCACAATTGATTTTGAGCCACTCTAGTCTCTGGCTGAAAAGCTCTCCCTGAGTTATTTCCATATGTCCCTCAGCTTATTTTTTTGTTATTGTATATTTATTCGTTGTTATTGCTATTTCGTTAATTAATGCATTATTCTATACAACTTAATTATTAACTTTAAAATATGATTGTAATTAGCTGAGAATATATAAAAGAAATTTAAATATAAATTGACAAAGAAACAAACCCATGCGTTCAAGAGCACCAAAATTAACAAGACACAAACAATAGAAAAAATACAACAAGCGTGTCTTCTCGGGTCTTCAACCAAGTACCGTTATTCCTCTAACAGGTTTATTAAAACAGACAGATTTTGAGGGGAGCTTATTCGAGGGGGGCGGCGATTATTTTAAAATACCATCTGATAGAACGAGAAGTATGCTTTTTCATCAATATTGAGGGGCGCTTATTCGAAGGCTGCGCTTATCAGTTTATTCCAGTTAAGATGCTTTGAAAATCGTTTGAAGTGGTTGCAAAATTTAAAGTTGATAAAAAATGCTAAAACATGTAAAAGTCCATACCTATCTTATAATTAAATTCAATAAAGCAAAACTTTCGTCATTTAAAACTAAGCTAGAAATACCGACATTCCCTCTTTAATGCCCACAGGAAATTAATTTGATTTAAAAATTTCTCATGATACAATTTTACAAACAAAAAGTTCTCAAAAACTAATCCACCTTTTCGAAATCCATCATGAAAATTTGTCTCAATTTTGAGGTATTGAATTTTTGATTTTTGAATAAAATTTTTTTTAAATGAACAAATTGAAAAAATTAAGGTTCAGTCCAAAAACAAATTTTTCATTTCTTCATACATTTGTCAAAGTTACAGCAATACAAAAAATTTAAGTTTATGAGAAATTTGACCGTACAAATATTGTCAGTCAAAGTCTTACAAATTTTTTAATCAAATTTTTGTATTGCTGTATTAACAAATCCCATGAATAAAAGGAAAAAATGGTTCCCAGGCTAAATTTTGTTCTCAAAATCTAATATAAAAAAATTACAAATGCAATATTTCAAAATGTTGATGCATTACCATAATGGCATTCTCAGCTTGAAAAGGTGGATTAACAAAGAATAAAATAATCACGAGCAATAGGATTTGGATGATTTACTTCCTATGCATTTCCTAGCGCCCATGCAATGTAGTATCATATTACCCGTATAATATCACATAATACAACGCAGTGTTACACGCGTAATATAATATGATATTGCATATTCAATTACATGGGTGCTAGCAAAAAATGGGCGCCAGGAAACAATTCATCCGAATCCCATTGCTCATGAAATAACTAATCTTTTGAGAGGTTACTACTGAACCTCTTTTGAGTTAAAATAACTAAAGAGTCCATCACTGTCTGTTGTTCCGTTTCATTCAAAGATGCTTCAGTCATTGAGTTTCTTAATCTAGAGCGATCCACGGAAGAATTGCTATCGACTGAAAGGTTATTATTTTGTTTTCTTCTTGATTCGTGTATTTCTTCGCTTATGTTCTCAAGATTTCCCAACACCTCTGAATATTGTTCCTTTGCAAAACACATCCCTTCCCCAATTTTCTCTACGCGTTCTCTTTGTATCTATAAAAATTTTGCAATTACGATAACACAACGTACACAAAGTACTCGACAAAAGTGTGTTTTACGACATAATGTATATGAAGTATTCTACAAAAGTGTGTTTTACAACACAACGTACAGTACATGAAGTACTCTACAAAAGCGTGTTTTACAACACAACCTACATGAGGTATTCTACAAAATTGTGTTTTACGACACAAAACGTGCATGAATCATTCCACAAAGTGTGCTTTAGAACACAACGAGCATGAAGTATTCCACAAAAGTGTGTTTCAGAACACAGCGTTTGTACATGAAGTATTCTACAAATATGTGTTTTAACTAAATATTACAACATACCGTTATAAGTTGGTAATTTTAGGTTGTTTCAAATACTACTGCTGCTGCTGCTGCTGCTGCTGCTACTGCTACTGCTACTGCTACTGCTACTGCTACTGCTACTGCTACTGCTACTGCTACTGCTGCTGCTACTGCTACTGCTACTGCTACTGCTACTGCTACTGCTACTGCTACTGCTACTGCTACTGCTACTGCTACTGCT
>JAYJMH010070092.1:0-11210 GCA_036873815.1 Phacellophora camtschatica | reverse complement strand
GTAACATGCTTACCATCAACATCAAGCGACTGAATTTGAGTCGTTTTTGATTTCTTATTGAGGACCATGTTAATGGTTTTCCAAGTGTTTTTTAGATCACCTTGGGAAAGGGCAATCTTGGTAGTAAAATAGTCGCGCTTTAAATCTTTGTTTAATCTATTGACCCTATTTCGCGTTTGTTTGTAAGCATCCATCAAAATTTTGGACTTTGAGCGTACAGCTGCCAATTTCAACCTGTCCCTTGTAGCAGACAAACATTTGAAATCTTTCGTCAACCAGGGGCAAAATTTTTCTGAAACCCTCCTGCAGCGTAAAGGAGCATGTTTTTCAAGAATTAACGAGAACATGTTTATCCATTGCTCAACGATGAGATTTATATCATCGGTATTTGAAACCATGCTTTTCCAGTCAACTCGCTGTAGATCACTAAGAAAGTCTACTTGGTTGAAATTTTTCATTTGCCGAGTGGAAATCTTTTGTGCTGTTTTTTAGCAGTATCTCTAAATCTTTTAACACAGCAGACCAAATAGTGGTCACTTATAGTTGTTTCATAAACACCAGATTCTACTATGAAAGCCTTATTAGTTGTGTAGGTATAATATATACCTAAATGATTTATAAATATATACCTAAATAGGTATTGCAAAAGCAAAGAAAAGCATTCCTTGCCAATTTCTTATATTTGCAACATGTCCAAGGTTTACAAAACCAAAAAATCACAAAAAAATTATTATTAGCTGATTTCATACAGGTCTTCAAAAAGGTAAACTACTCTCTAAAAACTACTCTAATTTCACACAGTTTTTTAAAACAATTTGGAAACATTTATTATTCAAACTCTTTAAATACATAAAGCCAGCTTGACAAACACATAATATATACATAACAAATGACAAACAAGAAATTTAATTTAGTAGAATAACAATTGTTTGTATATAGCATGATATAATAACAATGCCAGAGATAAGCCAGCAATATTCTCATCAAGGCACATAATAACTTACAATGTTCTAAATAAGGGCATAACTAGAGAGGGTTCACGGGCTCAGGGGCCCCTGCACTTTTTCCATAATTCAAGGCTTTCGCTCTAAATTTGAAAGTGGTCTTGTTATGATTTTGGAGCATCTAACTGAAATTTTGAGCATCACAACCAACTATGAGGGAGACAACACCTTTCATTCATAATGGGGCTACTGCTCTCTCAAAATCCTAGTTGTGACTGTTAAATGAAGTCAAATTTATTTTTATCATCTCCATAAAATTTGTCAAGTTTATTATAATAGTTGCATTATCAGTAAATTCAAAAATAAATTAATTTCCTTATTTTTCACATCATTCTATTAGAATTTGAAGTAGATGACGAAATTGTGCCGGCCAAAGTGCCAAATAAACAAAAGTAAACAAATTATATACTTATGATAAAATAATAAATGAAATAATTCGGAGTAAATGGGCGATAACAAAACAGTAACATAACGAAACGATTCAGATTATGCGGCTACATGTTCTTGTTTTCATGAAATTTCATGCAAATTTGTTTTTCAATGTTACTATCTCAATTCTCAAACGACCAATTTTAAAGGGCTTATGCATTTTTACTTATTATTCAGTTTAATGCTAAGTTAATATGTGTTCATAAAACCATAAAACTGGTGAATATGAGATTTAATAAGTTCTCAATTACTCACAAATTTGCACGATACTAGTGGTTTATATTACTTCATTGCCCTTTTCTAAAAATAAACAGATATATACTTATGAATAGGTAAAAACGAAATAATTCGGAGTTCATCGGCAATAACAAAACAATAACATAACGAAACGATTCAGATTATGCGGTTACATGTTCTTGTTTTCATGAAACTTCATGCAAATTTGATTTTCAATGTTACTATCTCAATTCTCAAACGACCATTTTAAGTTAACTACCGAGTGTCCCAAAAAGGCTGCGGATTTGATTGGGTCTACCGATGAAAATATTACCTAAAATGCTACGAAATGTTTTGCCGTTACTCACTGATTGTTAACTTAATCAAAAATACAGTGTTTGACATTTTTATGTGCCTTGTAATTTGAGATATTAATTTTCGAAGTTGAAATTGTGTTTCACCCTCAAACGAGAGTTTTTGCAAAATGGCCTTCCGAAAGTTTGTCATTTTGGGGAATCACCCTGATCAAGATTTCAAACAAGCAAGGATTCACAGCCTACAAGCTGTTTAACAATGGTCATTAAGATTGTTACCATATTCAATAGAATACTAATCAAAAATTAATTGAATGTACGATTAAAATCGTAACTTGAAGTTAATTCCTTGAGGATTGATAAACTGCAACAATGAATGACAACACATTATGACAATATCATAGCTTTTCTAAACCAACAATAGCATTGTCCAGTAAAAATGTTATTTTCCAAAATGGCAAACAACCACCGAACTTCAGAATCCCTCCAAATCGATTACTTTCTTTTAGGCCGTTCTGCAAAAGCTCTGGTTTGAGGGTGACACCTCAAGTTATAAGGCACCAAAAATGTCAAACAATGTATTTTTGATTAAGTTAACAATCAATGTGTAACAGCAAAAACATTTCGTATCATTTTAGGTAAAATTTTCATCGTTAGACTCAAAGAGCTCCAACATGAAGGCACCGAGTGCTGGGGGGGGGGGACATAGCAAACACCGGAGATAATCAATAGATTTAAGAGTGGCGGGAATGATGCCGCATTTGTATCAAATGAGCAAATTGAATAGATTGAATGCGAATCAAATTGAAACGCACCTTTGTCGTTGGACATTTAATTTGATTATATCAGTTCGATTGCTGTGCAATTTGAATAGAATTTGAAGTTATTTTTAGATTAGCTGGATTTACCCCCCTTCATTCTTATAAAAGAAGGCTTCTCGATAGATTCGCTCACTTGTCCTTGGTGAAGAGCAAAAGAAGACATCGAAAGTAAGACATAAAAAAGTTTCAAAGATGAAATTGTATCTTGTTGCTCTGCTCTTGGTTTTGCTGACGTATGAGGGTGAATGTTGGCGACGCAGGCGACGTAGGATAGGGTCAGGCGACATTAACGAGAAAAATTCCACTCCTTTGAAAAACACACATGAAAAAGTAGCAAACGGACACGACAATGATGGCCGTTCCATTCCGGTTGGAGAGGAAAAAAAGATCCTTCCGCAAGCCCAGATGGTGATTTTCAAAAACACCAAGACAACCCCGACCGAGCCCGTTGATGGCTTTGATGACAGTTTTCAAAAGAAACGATATGCAGAAGAAGAAGAAAAAGAAGAAGAAGAAGAAAGAAATCTCAAAAGGAAGTATCCCGTTCTTTAAGCAGCTCAGATGGTAATTTTAAAGACGAGTGAAACAATCTAAGCTACTGTATTGCCTTGTATGGTTGTTGTCCAGTTTAATACTACGTTAATATGTGTTCATAAAACACGTGAATATAAGATATTTAATACTTTCTCAATTACTCATAAAGTTACACGATACTAGTGGTTTATATTACTACATTGCACTTTTCTAAAAATAAACAAAATATATACTTATGATGAAATAATAAAGAAAATAATTCGGAGTTCATCGGCGATAACAAAACAATAACATAACGAAACGATTCAGATTATGCGGTTACATGTTTTTGTTTTCATGAAACTTCATGCAAATTTGATTTTGAATGTTACTATCTCAATTCTCAAACGACCAATTTAAGTTAACTACCGAGTGTCCCAAAAAAGGCTACGGACTTAATTGGGCCTACCGATGAAAATATTACCTAAAATGCTAAGAAATGAAAAAGTTGAAATTGCGTGTCACCCTCAAACCAGAGCATTTGTAGAAGGGCCTAAAAGCCATTCAATTGATTAGGGGGAGTTCTGATATTCGTTGGTTGTTTGTCATTTTGGAAAATAACATTTTTACCGGACAAAGCTATTGTTCGTTAAAAAAAAGCTATAATTTTGTCATAATGTGTTGCCATTCACTGTTGCAGTTTATCATAAGTTATCCCCAAGGAATTAACTTCAAGTTACGATCTTAACTGTACATTCAATTTTTATTTTTATATTAAATATGGCAAAAATCTCTATGACTATTGTTAAACAGCTTGTAGGTAGGCTGTGAATCCTTGCTTGTTTGATATCTGCCATTCTGCAAAAGCTCTCGTTTGAGGATGACACATAATTTCAATTTCGAAAATTAATATCTCAAGTTACGAGGAACCAAATATGTCAACCAAACTATTTTTGATTAAGTTAACAATCAGTGAGTAACAGCAAAAACATTTCGTAGCATTTGATGTAACATTTTCATCGTTAAACTCAATCAAACCCGTAGCCTTTTTTGGGACCCACGGTGGTACTAAAAACGGAATTTTTTCATATGCGATTAAGAAACTTTTAAGAAAACGTTTACTGGTGAAATTTGGTCCAAAATGGTCCAAAATTAGGAAGCTTTCACTAGTGGAGCCTTAGCCAGGTTTTCTATAAAAAACATGTGGAAGAAAACGGGGAGCAATCGACATAACACCATCTCTTTTTCTTAAATTACAAAATTCAAGCACAAAGATCTCAAAGGTGAAGACTTGACACATGAAAGAACTTTCATTCACAGCGAGTAGTGAACGACTAGAACAATTTGCCTGTGGGCATTATCAACTCACAATCGTCAATAGAGTTTGAAAAATATTATGATCGTCATTTTGGAACAAGAAAGTTTGACATTCAAAGCTAGACCAGAAACGTGAGGAACACAGGGATTAATAGGCTCTCTAGCCTTTTTCAACCCTTAAACAATTATATTATCATCGTTATATTATTAACCAAAAACAGTATTATTTGACAATGAAACAGTATCTTATTGATACAACCAGATTTGGAATATAATATTCCTGTTAGAATAAGGATGGCAAAACAAGGTAGCGATTTTTTAACAAATAAAGTAGATATTAATTCCGTGCTCCTGTAAACTAATGCACAACATACATAACAAATATAGACTACACTTAGATTGTATACCAACACGAGCTGCGTGGCGTGGGCTATTTGTGCTGCATGTTACTTTTTTAACTGTTATCATACCCAGTCATACCCATATACTGTATTCTGCCATTATATTTTGCGAATACATTCCATTTTGATAATTGGTATTAATTAGCTGATTATATCGGGTGTCCCGATAAATGAGTCGTTTCAGAACCTGCAAAGAATCAAACAAATTGGGTAACAGAATTTGACCGTAGCGAACAAATTTTGTGTAATAGAATTTGAACGTAGCCTTCCAAAAATAACACCAATAACAAGGGCCGGTGTTAAACTAGGGCCTACAAAATAAGCGCCAACAAGGTAGCTGATAAAACTTGCATAAAATTAAGCTAGATTTATATTCGACATTAAATGAAGCAAAGAAAATTCATAGTAAATGGGTCGTTTCAGCATCTGTAAAGAATCAACCAAAGGTGTCTCAAGACTCGATATCAGGGCTACTTTTTCAATATTTGTATAAATCATATTTTTCATTTTGTAAGCAATTCCTGAAGTGATGGAAAGGAATATGTCCCAACTAGAACAGTAAAAGTGAATAAACTGCAAAAATATAGCACATATATAGCTTCAATATCTTAAAAGCATACTTTCTCAATAATAATCTTAAATCAACTTACACTAACAGCAGAAATAAATCATGCAAATATACATCTTAAAAATTATAACAAGAGATCAAAGAGTAGTTTTTCCCTTCAGAAGATCATACAAAATCAGTTGCCAAGACTAGTGTTGAAGGCACAACTAATAATTTCGAGGATTGCTTTGCTTTCAAATTTCTCAAGCTGTCAAAATTATTACGATCAATTGAGAAATTCTTTAAAAAAGAAAAATGATCAGAAGCCACCCAAAAGCAATCTTTAATGAATGAATGAAATTTCATTTATAAAAATTTATTAAATTTTGTTGTTGTATGTCACATTGGGCGTCCCAAAAAAGGCAACGGCTTTGATTAAGGCTAGCGGTGCGAGTTTCATTGAAATCTATTCGAAACAATTTTTAAAGTAGTCCTTTGTAGTCAACTTAAAAATTTATGCCTTGTTTGTTAAAAATTGTGAATCGAGAGTCGAGATATTAATTCTGAAAGTTCAAATTTGCCTCCAACCCCAACCCTAACCCAGAGGTCAAGATTTTGGCCTAAACTGGATAGTCTTGGAACACACTCGGATAGTAATCCAAAAACTGAAAATTAAACACTTATTTGTGGATGCAACCAATAAGTGTTTTCTCTTTTTTCAGCGTTTTACAGAAATCTACTAAAATGAAACAGAAAATTTAGTTTTCAAAATATCTATTCATGGACCTGATCTTCGATATTCTTTTTGAAATCACTGACTTAGAAACTTAGAAAATCCTATAACACGACCCTTTACAAATCTTAATTTTAAATCTTACTATCTCAATTCTCAAGCGAAACGACCAAATATCAACAAACCAGATTTTATTTTTAAGTTAGCTATAGAGGATTACTTAAAAAATAACTTTTGACGGATTTGAGCGATAATTTCAGCAACAGCCTTGATCAAACCTGTTACCATTTTTTGGGAACACCAGGTATAATATATACCTAAATGATTTATAGATATATACCTAAATTGGTATTGAAAAAGCAAAGAAAAGCATTCCTTGCCAATTTTTTATATTTGCAACATGTCTATGGTTTACAAAACCAAAAAAAAACAAAAATTATTATTAGCTGATTTCATACAGGTTTTCAAAAGGGTAAACTACTCTCTAAAAACTATTCTAATTTCATACAGTTTTTAAAACAATTTGGAAAAATTTATTATTCAAACTCTTTAAATATATACATAAAGCAAGCTTAAGATGTTACAAATGACAAACAAAAAATATAACTTGAAAATAGTTGATAATGACGTAAACATTAATTAAGGTCATTAATTAATAAACATTAATTGATTAAGCATCACAAATAAATGCAAAGGGTTACAAACAATTGTCAGAAAAAGATAGTGATGCAAAACCAAACCAGTAGTGGTGCTAGAGGTAGCATAGTTATCCCAGTCAAAAATCATCCCAATCACAGGTATAATAATTATCTCTGTCAAAAATTAACAAAACCAGGGGAAAAGCACATTCCTAGATGAGTCCAGCTCAATTTTCAGGAGGCTACAACTGCTTGTGACTCTTTGCAATTACATTGAAACCACAGCCTTTTTACTTGGATAGTAGTGTTATTTAATTTCTGTCACTAAAAAACTACAACGAACTCTGATAAATAAATAATACATATCTTAACTACAATTAATAGACATGTTCACATGATATACGTAAGATATATTAATGTATTTGTCAAATGTGTGAAGCAGAATATGTATACAGCATAATATAAAAAAAGGTGACAGAGGTAAGCCAACAATAATCTCATGAAGGCACATAATACCTACAATGTTCTAAATAAGGGCATAACTAGAGAGGGTTCACAGGCTCAGGGGCCCCTGCACTTTTTCATAATTTGCTCTAATTTTGGCTTTTGCTCTAATTTTGGAAGTGGTCTTGTTATGATTTTAGAGATTATGCAGCATCTAACTGAAATTCTGGGCATCTCAGCCAACTGTGAGGGAGACAAAGCCTTTCACTCATAATGGGACCCCTGCTCTCTTAAAGTCCTAGTTGTGCATCTGCCAAATGAAGTCAAATTGATGTCTATCATCTACATAAAATTTGTCGAGTTTATTATTATAGTTGCAATATCAGTAAATTTAAAAATAAAATTAATTTCCTCATTTTTCACATCATTCTATTAGAATTATGAAGTAGATGATGAAATTGTGCTGGCCAAAGTGCCCAAATGTATAAGCTGCTTTGGACGCTGAGGTACCCAATTATAAATAAAAATGTTAAAGCAGTCTTATTCAAAATGAAGCATAACATTTTTAATGGTTGAAGTACACCAATTTTACCTGATGGAGAGCGTATTGCATAGGACAAAAGATTGCAGTGAAAATTAGAAAATAATGAGTAAGTAACAAAGTATGAATAAGTAATATATATATATACTAGATGTATTAGAACGCTGAAAGCTGCAAATTAGTATTAGAAGCATTTTATTGTTTAATTTATTTGATAGTGCTCAGTTTTTTGCACCGTGATAACAACAAAAATTAATGTCAATATTTGTTAAATTTAATGAAAGTTAACAATCTTGTAATTATTACCACCATTATTATCCCAGTATTCTTTCTCACAAACACAATATCTCAAAGCAAAAAGCATTTCTGTTTTATCTGAAGGAAAATTGACAGTAAATCCGAATTTATCCTTTGTGCCATCATCGTCAAATTTGGATACATAGAAGGCTGGAGCATCCAAAACTGTTTTCCATGCATCAAAAGTGTACCTTACAAATACCCGCTTCTGGTATGCTAGATTCTTGACAGTAATAAAACCACTGACATTTCTACCATTTAGCCTTGTGTGTGCTAAACAAATGTTATTGCACTTTACTCTCTTTTCTATCTCATCCATCACTAAGTCATCATAACAAGCAGACAAGCACTCACTTTCATAACTCATAGTACGCATATAAACAGTCCTTTTTGCAAGAACATGTGTTGAATCTTTAACCTTTTCAAAGCGACTGGGGCTGTTTCCTGGTGCATTTTTTCCATCACAATTGTCTTCATCAATTCTCCGTGATTGAATATTATGATGATGCTGGTTGAGAAATACTTTCCTTAATGCATCAAGATCATCACAGCTGGGAACAAAGGTTTTAATATTTACCAGGTTCTCACCTTCTGCAAAATGTACATTTTTCTTTTCTGAACCTGGGCTTAAAACATCATTTGACATGCTGCTAGTAGTGCTGGTTGTGACTGAAACCTTCAGACTTTTCTGCACAATAGCCTTTTTCATTATATCTCAGTAATTATATTTCAGTAATATTCTTGATAACACCCAACATATCACAACACAACATATGATCCATTTATCTAGTCAGCTGTGCAAGATTTACGTCCACCAACAAGAATCAAAACAACAAAAGCTATTGTATTAAATTAAAGAATAGATGCCAACTTTCTTTATAAAATAAAGCTTCCTTATTTAATATCAAAAATAATCTTCATTTAGAAGTTCAAGAGACAAGACAAGATTACCTGCGAGTTTAAAATCTTCAAAAATAATTTATCCGTGGCAAATATTGGCTGTGTTGTCGAATTTTATATGGTTTCCAAACTCCAGATGGCTAAAAAAACAGAAGAGAAAGCGTTTAGTGGTTAATCTATTCTAATACATATAGGCCAGCCACACAGAGAACAAAGGGTAAAACGTTTTGCTGTCTGGTATGGAGAGTAACAAAAAAGAATGTAAATTTAAATAAATTTCAAGTCAAAATCCAAAAAGATTCTCAAACCTTCGAAGTAAACCAGCTGGACTGAAAATTGCTGGCTAGAACTTTCTTTCACTTTCAGGTCAAATCACTTTGTTTAGTGCTTTGTCAATGTCGAACAGGACAAGTTCAAATTAAGACGCAGCCACAACAACAACTTTTTTCTTCATTCTTTGTTTTCTTTATTGACCAATGACCTGCCACGCCTATCAAGGTCCAAAGGTCACAAAAAGTCGTGCAGGTTCTCGAATTGGGCTCTCGAATCAGGTTGTCAGTCAAAAGCTTTGGTGTGGCCTCTGACATACGGGAACTGGATCTGTCCAAATAGGCGGGAGAAGAACGTTTCTGTAATCTTTTTGTCAAAATTTATCCCAAAATTTATCCGAAGACCACTCTGTAATGCCTTAATCATGCCTTAATCCAGCCACATTTCGATTATGCTTGTCCTGTGTGGTACCCCGCTTTAAATAGTAGGATGTCCAAAAAAATCCAAACGGCTCAAAATAATAAGTGTATCCGCTTTTGTCTCAACATGAAAAATACATCACACGTGAGTGCCGAAGATTTTCAGACCATAAACTAGCTTCCGACAAAAGAAAGAGTGGAGCAATGTATGTGTAGTGCTGTAGGTATTTTCATAAAAGCCCTTCGTTCGGGATAGATACATTTTTGTGTATATTTTTCATACCGGACCGATACCTTAAACTTTTTTTGAAAGAGTTGTTGAGTTACACCGGGCTTCCAACACCGGTCCTGTATCCTGTATTTATAGGTTATATTAAATATAAGTTCATTAAATTCCGTAAGTAATCTACTCGCGGGCTCCTGGAAAATTCAAGGTTTTATGCTCCATTTTACACATTTACTTATATTTATAGGATTTAAAGTAATTTTTACTAACTCGGACCCACAAGCAGTGGTTGACTGTGGGCACAGGGGCTGTTGTCTTTTTTTCCTGCACAGGGCTGCACAAGCAAATAAACTTAATTAAAAAACTCATATTGACTTTACCATAACAGTAGAAATCTGCACTTAAAGTAAAGTCAAGGCTGCCACTTGTAGGGGGATCCCCCTACGGTGGGGGATTTTAGCCAGATGTAGGTGGTAGGGGATACCTACGGGGAAAAAAGGCAATATGCAGGGGAGCGTGGGGGATTCGCAGAACTTACAAAGAAATTATCAACACAGTACATTTAAATGTCACAAAGAGCGTTCTTCGAATAATAATGATAATGTATTTGATTATATAAATTCAAAATTTGATAACTCCATTTAGGTTTGTGCCGGGTGACCCAAAAAAAGGTTTCTACTTTTAAAAATCTCCAAAATTTGATTTTGCTTCGAATTTTAATTGTTTTTCTCCTGCTGACGTAAGATAGAAGGATCAAACGAAGCCTTTCCTTCTAATTTTAAAGTCAACGGGAGACTGATTTATCTCCATGGTAAGGCCCAACCCGAAACAGCCAACTGAACATATTTTCTGAAAGCAATCGCACGAACAATGAACCAGTGGAAACATTATTTAGTGAATAAACTTTCCAGACTCCTTAGACTCATATCTGCAAATTTCAAATCATTTGAAATTATCGTTGTAATAGCATGAGTAGAATTCCCTTCTTGTCAGAAGAGTGATTTTTTGAACTTTCAATTATATTTCTTCGTAACGTGTATTTCATTGGAAATTCAGGAGAAGAACTGAATGGTTTTGATACGACAAATTTTATTAAACAAAATTTGGAATACCCTTTTTTATAAGAAACCTGGCCAAGGCTCCACTAGTTAAATTTGACCAATTTTCACTAGTAGAGGTT
>JAYJMH010070091.1:0-33705 GCA_036873815.1 Phacellophora camtschatica | reverse complement strand
TTTCCAAAATTCACCAACTTCAAGATAATAACCTTGCTATTGAAATGGAGAGCACATTAGAAGGTGCTGGCAACTTATAATATCTTGACCTCTTACGTACTGAAACCTTGCTTAATGGTGCTATATGACTCTTTAGTTCTTTCCAAAATTCACCAACTTCAAGATAATAACCTTGCTATTGAAATGGAGAGCACATTAGAAGGTGCTGGCAACTTAAATATCTTGACCTATTACGCACTGAAGCCTTGCTTAATGGTGCTATATGACTCCTTAGTTATCTAAAAAATGCACCAACTTCAAGATAATAACCTTGTTATTAAAATGGAAAATAAGAAAATAGCAAAATGACAAATTCGTGCTCACATGTTGTTTTATTTTAGGTTACAAGATGCTAACACACAACCTTCAAAAGTTTCCTCAAGACCTGTTGTTTTTACCGTGAAGATATAAGTTGAGCAAACCACAACAAAAACTTGGTCGCTCTGTGAGTCCAGCTTAGTGTCGTTTTAAAGCTTTAGGACGATTGAGTAAGTCAGACTGAATTCAAGTCTAGGTTGGCTTCCATAAAATAATGGAGTGCAGACAACATTGACTTGCGTTTTGTACACTTTTATTTTCGTTTCGTACAGATGTTGCATGTCGAGCTGTCGATCTTGAAAGTAACATTTTATAAATTATGTTTATTTATATTCCGAAAATCTTGATATTAACCAAATTTGAGCTAGGGTGCGGGTGTTGAAATATTATTTTCCTGTATTGAAGGCATACACCGTATACACTACGCTAAAGGAAGCCCAGGTTTGTGAGTTGGTTTTATGATGTTTTGACGGTTTCTATCCAAAATTATTCGTATTTCAAACGTCATGTCTACTTCTACTTGCTCAGCACTGGTGAAAACTTTAATATTTACCGAATTTTTGCCAGTGTGTTCGAAGTATTTTTTCGCCAGTACTGAAGGTATTCAAAGTACACATTTAGCTTAATCAAGGTAGCAAAGTATACATTTAGCTAAAGGACGCTTATTCTAACTAGACTAGGAAGCCCAAACTTGTGAATTGGTAATACCGTGGTTTGTCGGTTTTTAGCCAAAAGTATTTGCATTGCAAACATCATGTCTGCTTCTACTTTCTCAGCACTGGTGAAAACTTTAATATTTACCAAATTTTTGCCAGGGTGTTCGAAGTATTGTTTTGCCACTATTAAAGGTATACACTGTAATAATGTGTAAAATTGGATATTCCATATGCAACTCGCTCGAAAAGGGCTGTAGCGTATTAAATAGTTTTTTCTTTGTTGTTTTGTTAAAAACATATACCTAGTCTTACTGATAGCCTTGTCTAAGTAGCATTGTCTTGTTGATATTGTCATTATTACAAAGCATGCAGCTTAAAGAAGCTCAGATTTCTGAATTGGCAATATTACATTATCCAATCACAACACAGAATTTATATCACATGATATTTATACTGCACATTGATTGGTCATGTTCAAAGTGTAAACAAATGGAATGGTGTATGAAATAAAAATCGTTCTCATGCTTGTTTGAATATACTTACAATGTTATTTTTTGTTAGTCATTTTTAAAAAGACATTTTGCCATCTTGATGACAGTTGTATTGAATTCCTGAGTGCATCTTTTTAGAATTTCATGAAACAGGCTGGTATCCTTTTAAAAATTTGATTATTTGCTAAAATGGCAACATCTTGGTATCCTCAATTGCTTTCAGAGTCGTTGCTACAAACATTAGGACATTAATTCGGCACCTTCGGGAAATGAGGATGATCCTGGCATGGGCATTGAGAAACAGCCCTGTACCCGTGTGACCATGTACCCGTTGCTCTTCCCTGTTTCCCTGTACCCGTGAAAGCTAGTGTTTCATCACTCGTATCCCTGTGCCCGGAAGAGCTGTAGTTCAATGAGCTGTTGTTCTTCCCTGTGTTCCTGTACCGTTGTTCTTCCTTGAAAGCTACAGGGACACAGGGTGGAAAGAAGCTACAGGAACACAGGGTGGTAACACAACTCACGTTTTTAAATGCCCATTATCCTGGTACTGTTTTGGTTCTAAGGCTGTTTGGTTTTTGTTTTTAATTTTTGACTTTGTGGAAAGATTGACTTAATTAATAACAGGAGAAATTTCGTCCCGCCATTTTTCATTCCGTTCACACAAAAATCCTACCTCGTGTTAAGATTATTGCGCACAACAATACTCATGTGTCAATTTCAATAAACTAATCCTTTTTGGTTCTAGTACGTCAAGGCACTCGAATCAAATCTATGGAGCGGTGGGGGGGGGGGGTCAAAAAGAATTCGGGGGACTACACTTTGTTGTCGCCGCAAAACTGTTCTTTGTCGTTGTCGTGAGGCTAGGCCGGCAAGATTTCAAAGCATGGTCCCAAAATTCAGGCCCCGGTTTGACAAAGCATGGTCGAAAAATTCAGGCCTCGGTTTGACAAAGCACGGTCGAAAATTCAGGCCCCGGTTCGAAATCGCCACGACGACAAAGAGCAGTCCAGGACTTGTTTTGCCACCATGCTTTGGAATCGCGGCGACAACAAAGAGCAGTCCAGGACTTGTTTTGCGACCATGCTTTGAAATCGCGGCGACAACAAAGAGCAGTCCAGGACTTGTTTTGCGACGATGACAAAGTGTAGTCCCCCCCCCCCGAATTCTTTTTGACCCCTCCAACGCTCTATAGAATTGCCTTGTGATGAACCCAGGATGGAATCTCTTCGCGTGATGCCCAGGGTGGAATCTCATCGCGTGATGAGATGCCGTGGTTTGTTCATCACGCGATGAGATTCCTCACTTTGTCATGTAAACACCACTTCGGAGTTCAACGGATTCGAAGGGGCCGCGAAGAGGAGTTATAGGCCCCGGGTCAAACATAAATATCGTTCCCTAATGGTGATAGCAAATTTTATACTGAGATATTTTGCTGCAAATAGCCAACTATGGACCCCTCATGGCCATGGGCCCGGCAACAGTCACCTCCTCTGACCACCCTATATTTACCATCATTCATGTTGAAACTCAGTTCAGGATAACAGGTCATCGCGTGTTGAGGTTGTGATCAAATTCATCAGCCGTGTTTAAACTCATTCGTGGAACAAAACTCATCGTGATGGTCAACATCTTGATTTTAAAATCGTGTTTACGTTGAAACATACTATTCACACACTGTAGATATTGTTCTTTTTTCGAATCTATCATTTTTTCTAGATATCCATAAGACTGGCCTTTGTGTGTTTAGTTGTCTTGATGATAATATTGTTTTCTATGACCTGTCGTTTTGTCGTTTTGACCAGTCTTGAACAGATAACGCACAGTCTTTTTTATTGATTAACGAAACGAAATAGACTTGGATCAAGTCCACTCAAATATCTCTTTTTTAATCCGAGAAAAGGAGCTGAGCAAACTGAGAAACTAATGAAGGAACGAGAAAAGCGAAGTCCTTCGTTTCAGCTCCTTTTCTCGTTCCTTCGTTAGTTTCTCAGTTTGCTCAGTTCCTTTCCTCAGATTAAAAAAAAATTTCTCGGATTAAAAAAGAGATTTTGTAACAATGGTGAAATCAACACACCAATCTCAAAGCGATTAGGCAAGACAAAACAAATTATAGAAAAGACTTGATGAAAAACGAATCCACAGTCTCTTCTGGCACAAGTCGATCATCATATCAACAACAACGGTCAAAACGGTCAAAACGTAACATGTCAAACAAAGTGAATGTCTGATGGCTGGAAATTTGATGATTTAACGTCAATCCACGACCTTAAAGTCACATATAGTTTTCTGAAGATCTGATTAGGTCTGGGACTTCATTTTAGGGGTGTAACGTTTACAATAGCTAATGATACCTAGGAAAGACTCAATGGAGACGGGGGTTATGATTTGCCCCTCGTCCCGTCACTCAGGCAAGGTTGGCCGACTATCACACTGGTCGCCACAATTTTTCCTGAAAATATATAATAATCAGCGTTTGCGAGGACTTGAAACTAAATAGTTTTTATTGAGAATGGAAAAACAGAACGTTCAAAACAATAAACGTCTGGTCTGTTTTAGAAAGTTGAAGCTTTAATTTGGAAAAAAAAAACAGTCTGTATCAGCTAGGCAGCTTGAAACGAAATCTCGACAAAACGAGCCCCGCTTTTGGGTGATAAAATGCTTAAATGCAAAATCAACTGAATAGCCCTTCGGTTATGCCAAATAATAACGAAAGCTGCTGTGGAGGAGCTTCTACTTAAATGTTATAGAGGAGGTTTGAACTTGAAGTTCAATACTTTTTTGACAAAATTGACTCGCTGAGTCACACTAAATTAAAATGCAAAGTTTGTATTTCTGCAAAACCAGAGGAAATGTTTCTCAAAATGAAAAACCTGTTATTAAAGTACTAAAGATATTGAGGAATTTCTTTTATTAAAGTACTAAAAATAAACGGGCATTTACCATCTGATATCTAAATGCCTTTGCACAACAATTAAAACTCGAATTCAAATATTTTGGACTATTATATATTAAAATTAAATTAACCTTAATTTGGAATTCATGGGCTTTAAAGACAGGGGGCTCTCTTCCCGTTAATCTATCTACTTAGAGAGCTCATCCTCAAGAATTCTGCTGCATGAATATACAAATTCATTTATTTAATAAATTTATCATTGTATTTAATTATTGTATTTTTTATTGTATTTTATAACTATTGTTGAATTAATTCATGTATTGTAGTAGAATTTGAATAATAATTAAATCAAATCGAATCAAAAACATTTACCCAAATCTTAGCCTGTTATTTTCTTATAAATAAAGGTTGTTCTTATAAAAAATCGTGCATTCTTCATTAGAATATCAATTTGTTATAATCGTTTTATTTTCTTGATTCTGGAGCACCATTGATAAACGTGTTCCGCGTTTTAGCATGACTTCGATTGCTCAGTATAACCTGTTTTTATTATCGAATAGCCAGTTTAGTCTAGAATAGACCATTTGGTCTACAAAGCTCCCGAAGGTCCATCGTGATCTCGTGACTTGTTCTAGCGAATCAACGCGAACGTCATTGTTAAACGAACCAATGGGATTGCTGAAAAGCACGTGACCTCTTCGAAATGACGAGAGACTTCGACGAACGATTTTGTCTGCCACAGAACAACGTCAAAAGCTTGGGAGGATTCAGTTCACTAAAATTTGCCGGAAAAGAAACAGCCTAACTCAACTTCGTTCTTGTTTGTTTGCTTGCAGCAACTTCCATACACAAAGGCACACGCTTTTTCTACATTTTCTGTGTGTTTTCTGAATTTTCTGTGAACTTTAGAAAGCCAAAAAGGTAAGTTGTAAACACCAAACAGCATAAATTTGAAGGAAGACATTTTTGCCTTCGTCATGAATTAACTTTTTTGTTGATCTGTTGATTATTTGACCACAAACAAACATAGGGGATTTAGGAACACTTTGATTCATATTTTCAATGCTCAGCCAGCTAGTCAGCGGATGTTTCCAAAAAAACTTAATAAATGAAGTAAGACTTTTCAAACCAAGCGAGTAAGCGGAAAATTTGGGGGTCCTGTGGTGTGTGTGTGTTTGGCTCGAACTCCTCGGAAATTTTTTGCTCCCACAACAGAAGATTTAGTTTAAGACGGGAGAAAAGAAATGAAATTGTATACAGTTATGAATTAATTATTGATATAGACTCTAGCGAATACAGCAACGAATGACGTAAAACACTTGCACACACTCCTCTGTGATGATGTCGAAGATGCGACGAGTCTGTTGTTGTTCGGAGCCTGTTCCACCTTTTGGCTAGGGGCGCGTGTCCCATAATATTTGTGGATCTGAGATTTCGATTCGATAATGTATTTTTGGGTCTGAACATTCTTTGGAGGGATTCTATCCTATGCCATCCTACTAGAATACCGTCAAGGCAATTTTTAAGAACGAGAAAACAATGGTACACCAACGAGAAAACAATGGTAGTTAGTAAACAATGAAAAATCAATATGCAGGGTATAAAATATCAGTTTGCTCTAAAAAATTTTAATCGTCTTCATTTTTAGGAAAAATATAGATAGACTAGCTGCTAGTCTATCTATATTTTACCCAAAAATCTAAGATTTAAAAAGCCACTCACAGAATGAGAATGTGTTATGTGCAGAAAAATAACATAATATGTGCCATGAGTGAGAAAGGCCATACTATTTTATTTTTTGGTAAGATTTCCTCTGTCTTCTGCATACTGTACATACAAGTTTCTTTTATTTTCGGTTCAATTATCATAAATTTAACTTTGTCTCCATTTAGTAACGTTGAATTATTTTTAAATAGTTATTTAATTTTTCAATTTCTGTTTCCAATTGGGAGGAATTATGGTATCTATGGTGGTACCTGCTTTCCATATGGCATTCTTGTTGTCTGCAACAGAGGCAGATTTTGTAACAATGGTGAAATCAACACACCAATCTCAAAGCGATTAGGCAAGACAAAACAAATTCCAGAAAAGACTTGATGAACAACGAATCCACAGTCTTTTCTGGCACAAGTTGATCATCATATCAACAACAACAGTCAAAACAAAGTAACATGTCAAACAAAGTGAATCGTATCATGTTATGGTTTTTAGAGTTTTTATTCATTTCATTTATACTTTAGCATATTCTGAGAATCAAAACATGGCTTTCGTTTATTTTGATTTTATGCTTTAGAGAATTCCCTTTGTTTTTGTTGGCTAATCGCTTTTAAATTGGCTTGTGATTGTTACAAAATCTGCTCCAGTTGCTGTCTGCATAGTTGCAGATATTTTTCTCTCTTGGGAAGAGGAAAGATATCATTCAAAAAAATGTTGAATAGTTGGCCATAATGGCCCTAATACCAAACCTTGAGGAACTCCTTGATGAATAAATCATGCTGGAGACAATCAAATGCCTAGGATAAGTCCATAAGGATAGTTCCAACAGTTTTTTTATCAATGCAATTTTTTAAGTTTTCAAATAGCTGGAGCAGGCAAGGAAGCGTCTTATGGGGTTGCTGATTTTGATGGGAGCAACCATTAAGTTCAAATCGAAGGGAGTAGGCCAATAGAAAGGCTGTTTAATTGGTGCAGGCCAATAGGAGAGCAGTTGAGTAAATTGCTTTTGTTTTCGAAAGAAACTTTCTTGCAAAATTCCCACTGACCTTTTTTACAAAATTTCTTCATGTTGGTAACTCATTAATCCACTTTTTCGAGATAAATTTGCCATGAAAAAAATTTGTCAAATTTTTTAGATATTGAATTTTTTATTCTTGAATCAGATTCTGCAATCAAAGGTTAGTATGAGAACCAATTTTTACATTTCTACATAATTTTTTGTTAAAGTTACAGCAATACAAAAATTTCAAGTCATGAGGGATCTGACCGCAAAATGTTTGTTAGGTCAAGTTGCAAAAGCTCTTGCTTACGAATTTTCAATCTTTACAACACAATGATTTTGATAAAAATTCAGGTAGAAATACAGAAACTGGTTTCAGACTAAATTTTGTATACAGAATCTAAATCAAGAATCAAAAATACAAAATCTCAAAATTTCCATAGAGTGGATTGTTAAAAAACGTATAAACAAACAAACAGCCCCATTTTTATGTACGAATTCAACGAGACATAATAAAGTGATGTTCAAGGCATAAGATCTTCTTCCCATTGTTTGACCAATTAAAAGGGGACAAAAAAACTTGCAGTGTCACGCATGTATCAGCAAAAACCAGTGCTTCAAAAGCGAAACAGAGAGCAGATTTGACTGCAGTTGCTGATTGATATCAATTTGAATGATTTTAAGCTGTGTTGTCGTAGTCTGATTTTAAGTTGCGTGTCTTATTCGAAACAGGGATGATTATTGACGTCAGTGGTATTGTGCGAGGAGCTGAGGGAACTGAAAACTGAGAAACAGGGATTCTCACTTCATAACGAAATTTGTTATTATAACGAAATTTGGCTGCCAAAAGCATACCGTCGTATCTATATCATTTTTTAAGAAACTTTTGAATTTTTTATGAAGATTACATAATGCTTAATGATTTTAATGGAGTTGAAACTTTTTATCCTGTACAATATATACGCAGTTTTTGTAATGTTTTTGTTGAAAGAAATGATACATAGTATAAAAAAAACTTTCACTAGTGGAGCCTTAGCCAGGTTTCTTATAAAAAATGCGTGTAATGGCAGCAATCCCAATGTCAGAAACTAGGGTGAAAATAAATGCGATCTTGCTCGGTGGTCCATAAAAAGAAGAAGACGAGGGTCCTTATAATAACTCACGGAGAGCTTTCCAGCCATAGGCCTACGCCCCCTGCCCCTACTTGACGTTAATTTTAAGTACAATCTAATTTTTTTTAATGAAGAAGATTTTGGCCTAATGAATATTATAAATATAAAGACAGAAGAATTTGTGTATTTTTGTTTCAATGAAAAAGACATTTTCTCAAGTGCTTCGCAGTATTGTAAATTGATTTTTACATCAGGAATTTCTCCACGAGAGAAGGGTTTGATCATATAAAAACCAGAAAGTATTTATGTTATTGAATTTAGGTAGTTTCGTACCTATTGACTTTTACAAGGGAAGCGTTATTTCTCGGTCAGTTACATTATTGAATTTAGGCAGTTTCGTGTACCTATTGACTTTTAAAAACCGCCCGCTATTTCGTTCACTAAAATTATTGAATTTAGGTAGTTTCGTCAGTTATATTATTGAATTTAGGTAGTTTCGTAGCAATTGACTTTTAAAAACCGCGCGTCATTTCGTTCAGTTAAACTATTGAGTTTAGGTAGTTTCGTCAGTTATATTATTGAATTTAGGTAGTTTCGTAGCAATTGACTTTTAAAAACCATGCGCTATTTCGTTCAACGAGGAAAAAACGAAACGAAATTACATGTAAATGTGTTGAAAATTATAGCTCTTAAAATACCTAACAAACAAGATCTAATTTGGCCATCAGCTCGAAAGAGCAATGACTGAGAACCAGAACAGTTAAATTGTTTGATTACTTTTTTATTTGACCGGGCATGACATTTTGAAAACTTTCCCTGCAGACGAAATACGAAACTATAGCCTATTGTTTTTAAAAACAATAGCATATAAATTGTAAAATTGTATCTTATTTGACTGCTGTGGCTATATAAACAACCGCATCTTATATTATTTTCATTATTGTCTCTTAAAAGTTGAATTGAACAGTTGTTTCAATACTCTGCACACGAATTGTTATGATTGAAATTGACTACTTTTTAAAAGTCCCGAATTTTATGTCAGGAGGCATCTTGCCAATCCATCATTTCATTAAACTTAAAATTAATGGGATAGAACCAGTGGTCCGATTTTAAAAATGTTTGCTTGATTTTCACCCCTGGCATCCCTTTTTCATGGACAGTGTGAAATATTTCAAGTTTTCAAACATTCACTTGTTGCTCTCCTCGTCTCCCCCCGTTGAAAGTTTGAACAAGCTTATGCCTTTTTTCGGCTTGTTCCACACTGATTGAAGGCACAGTTATCCCCAGGCATTTTAAAATAAATTAAAAAAAACAAACATTCAAAACGACACCAAAATATCACGCGAATCAGAATGTCATGCTAAATTACGAAGGCCATGGTGCATGGTGATGAGCAGATGTGCACGATGGCAATGACGTCACATGAGTTTTTCGTGACAAAAGGATTAAACATAGAGAACAATAGAGTGTCCATACCATTTTGGCCCCCCCCTTCTCATTTCATTAGTCAATAGAAATATGAATATGAAACCTTCCACACATAATAAACAAACATTGTAGATTTTAAAAATAGCATTTATTAGCATCTAATTATGTTGAACGATGCTAGGCAACCAAAAACAATGGAAAAATGTGCAAAAATAGCTATTCAACCTAAAAGGCAATTTTCTTTAACTGATAGATTAATGAACAATTGTACAAAATCGTTACTTTTTGTTATTTAATGCACTTATCTATTCATTATATGACGTCATTTATGTTAAAAGTTGCATACGTCAGCGAAAATTAACGAATATATATCAAAAGAACGTACTTTTTGAGGCTAATCCAATTGTGTCATTTGTGAAACGATTAGCTGATTATCACGTGGTAGAACAATAGACAATAATTATACTATTGTTGTGAAGCCAATTAAATTTTAAGAAAAGTCAAGAAGTTCCAACAACTTACTGCAAGTACTTTAGATGTTATTCAGGAGTGTTTGGTAGGGGGGGCCATCATGGCCACCCCCAAGCCAAATAGGTTTAAAAGCACACACATTTCGTTTTAGATTTCTACCAGCTGGTTGATACATTTGTGAATAATCTACGAACATTCTCCTGCTCCAATATATGCGAATGGCTTTATCTCAGACACGCTATTTTTCACGAGCTTTACCTATTGCAATTGGAAGATGTCTCCAAGTTAGATCGATCAGCGAAAGATCAGGTATGTTTAGAGATTACTAAACAAATTTTAACGATCGTTGCATTTTTTAAATTCATTTCGTAAATTCATTGTAAGGTGTTTCAAAGCGAATACATTTCTACGTTTTTTGTTGTTGTAATACAGTTATGCGTTTTATGTGTCTTGTGTCTTTTCAAACTTCCAATAGTGGGGCCTAAAGATTCGCGCCATTATCATCCAATTCCGCAATCTCCAACGGGAAGAAATGCGCTGATTATGCAAATTATTTAGGTTGGGCTGAAAACATAGTTAACAGCCATTTGGGAGAGAAATGTATTTCGTTGCTGGTTTGTTTAAGATTTACATAAACGTTCTCTTAAGCCATTCTACTTTTTTCGTTATCGTTTTGCAAAAGATTCATACGCTTCCTCCGTTCTTTTTCCAAATTGACCGGCTGCCCGATTCATGAAAATTCCAAAACCAAAACAAAAAACAAACGATGATTTCGATGCATTCATAGCCAGCAATGCTTAGCTCCCCGGTAGATATTTAGCAAAATCCATGTTCTTTGATATTTACCAAAAATATTTTGAAAAATCCAAAATTTTCCACTGCCTTCGGGCTAAAATGGGTAGAGTACTTTTCCCTATTTTGACCCACAGCTTCTATACATCACGTGAGGAAAATGAAACAATTCCATTGGCCCTTGTGAAAAATGTAAACAAATGTTGTTCAAACGATCCCCCCTTGCTTAGGAGTACAGCAAGGGAAACAATTGAATTAAAACTTTAATGAATAAACTTGGGAAACGTTTTGTTCCCATGTTTTCGTTTCATCAAATCTGTAACATAAAATTGATAAATTTTTGTTGGAAAAACAAACTCTAAAAAATTCAGAAAATTGTCTTAATTATGGCAACAGCGAAAAAGTCTTGTCCATCAAGAGCTTTCAAAATGTTGTGAAGATAGAAAGCAAGGTACCCTCCAGGGTGAAAGCAAGGTTACAAGGAAAGTTATTTAAAGTTACGAAGAAAGTTATTTATCTAATCAGTATTGCTCACAAATTTTGTTTCCACGCAAATGATGAAGATCTCAACGTCGATCTAAAATGGATCAAATCCCGCTAGGCCTTAAACGGGCAGTTTTTTCAACACCAAAAACGTATATTAGAATAAAATCGGAGTAATGTTTACATGGCGTAAGGAAGAGTCTAATTCTGAAATATTTTCAAAGATTAAATGGTTTCTGCTGCAAAGAGAAAATGCTCAGTTTAAAGTATATAAACATGCGCAGTATACCTGTTGTGGATTTTAAAACTCTTTAAGACGAACCCTCTTGAATGAGATTTGAAACCCCAGTCAAGCTCCGAGAATTACTCCAATGAATTGCTAACTTTTAATAGCTCTGGCTCATATATATCCAAGAATCGAATTCGGTTATAAAATGTGATATGTCTATGTACAAAATTATTATAAGAACGACATGTAAAAGATTTTATAGGCTCAAGATTTCATAGGCTCAAGATTTTTTATAGGCGCAATATTTTATGGGTATCATTTCAACGTTATATAAAAAAGTTATCTTCATAGTGTATTCAAAGTTATGTAATATATGGCATACTTATGAGGGTGATGCCCTTTGCTGATCTTCATAGTGTATTCAAAGTTATGTAATATATGGCATACCTATGAGGGTGATGCCCTTTGCTCTTCAATACCGTCATATAAACTTTCGCTTAGACAAAAGAAGCGAGCCAGTGAATGACAGCGAGAAGAAGGGAATGGTGCGCAAAAGAATTTAAATTACATTCATTGATGATTTGGAGACATCGGATGTTTGGAAATAATTCCAGACCACAACTGAGTGAAAGCTGATTTCCTTGTCTTTGCGGAGGCTGTTTCAACAACAGGCCTAATCTTAATGTTGGTCAAAATTAATGCCGTGTGTGGTTTCTCTAAAAGAGAATCAAAATATAAGCTACAGTTTATTCCGTCAAATTCCTCTCATAATTTCTTCGCTCTGTCACCATATCCAAGGTGTATGTAGTACACCTTTCCATGTCGCTTACCGGCACATTTGGCAGCTTTTCTTGGTGGGGACTGAAGCTGTTGATCACTGTCTTCTAGTTCACTGATTTCTACCTAGTTCACGTGAAAAAATTACATCATCCCCTAGAGCTGCTCTGACTGGTTAAGAAGCCAAATTGTACAAACTCCTTAAAGGGCCTCGGCGGACGCATTCGCCAAATTGCTGCGGAAGAACCAGGGAACAGGGAACCTTTCATGGCTTGCTTTAAATTCATATTTAATTATATTCCAAAAACGAAACGTCGACTTCTGTAGATAAATGATTATTCACGGTTTTTCTCGCCCTGCCATGCCCATTTTAATGAAATCCATTGTCGCCAGGTTGGCTGTCGTTGCCTATTTGCTGTCTTCTTTAAAGCAGACTAGTATAAGAACTGTAGCCCCCCTTAGTCTCCCTTTAGTGCCACCACCACTACTCACACTTTCTGCTGTTTTAAGAACTTGCAAAAAACACGAACAACTGGTTTCGCTCTGAAATGAAAGGCAAACCCAGCCCAACAATGAAACCAAACCTCACTGATTTTGGAAAGATAGGTAAAACCACCAGTGATTCGCGAAAAGATGCGGTAAGGTTTATTTGTATAAATGAAGATGGATGAAGTACATAAAGATTTTCAATTTCAGAAAATTTACTGAAAATTTACTACAAAAAATAAAAGTTTATGTAACAGTGTCAGCTTTCAACAAACGAGTATTCCAGTTTATACAATGTATACCAAGCCCATGCCAAGTGGCCTAAAAGGAAAATTTTTCACAAGTAAATCGTCTGCTACACTGATTACGATTACTAAAGTTAATGTCCTAAACTGGTTTTGACAATAGGACGAGCAGCTATAACGTAACAAAACAAAATCGCCAAAACAAAACCCCATTTCCCATTTACTTGGATAGCTATTTTTCTGATTTTTCCCATATCAACAAGGTTAATCTAATTCAGAATTCGAGAAATGACACCACCCTCGGTAGTTCCAATTAATATTACTGGGAACGGCCATTGCGTTGTGTTGAAAACTAAAAACATACAGTTATGGCTATGTAAATTCTGAATGAAAACTTCAAGATCTTCTTAGGGATTTACGTTTTCACGCTTTCAGTTTATCATTTTGAAATCAACCATCAAAAACAAAAGGATACGAGGTTCTTGTTCTCATCGTTGCTTGAAGACTGGTTTCCATTTAATGGAAACATATTCCTTCTGATGAATAATTTACCTTAAAGGCTAATTTACCTTCAAAAACACTGAAAACTCGTAGATTCAATGATATAAACTCGTCCATTCACTTTCATTGGGCCCAATTCTGAAAATGGTAGACTTAATAAACTCGGAATTCGTTTTTGGTTGGCCCCGAGATTCTGAAAACAGTAGGCTCGCTGCACCTTCTGCTCCAAAAAGCGGAAGATATTTTCGTTTTCATTTGCGAACCGCTTAAAACGAGATGAATTTACTTACGTGTTGCCAAGGTAATCGTTGTATCAACTACTGTGGCAAAATACGAAACTGCTGTTGTTAAAATTGTTGTGCTTAATTGGAAAATATGTTTTCATCTCTGCGAAGTCTAATGTTTTCTGAATTTGGTAGGTTCAGCTCTTGACAGGTACTTTAAATTAATAGGATGTAACATCTTTCATACTTTTTTACGAGTATTTTTACAAATTACAGAGTTGAAGCTCAAGCACGCACTGTGCAATGAAGATGGTGACTACTTTGAGCCTATCATGCAAACATCGTTTCCTGGTCCGATGTCGCAGGTAAGAATGTTTCAGGTTTTTAAGCAAAGAAATTTTACTTGCGCGCGGGATAGTGATAGACCTTTTCGGAAATAGAACCTGGTCTTGAGACTATCCCTGCTGTATTTCCATTAGGAATAGTTATTCGTGCCTCTTTCTCTCCCAAAAGACATCGAAATTTAAACGTTTTTCGTACTTATGGGAATTTCACGGTGAAATTTTCACCAATTCTGAAAATGAGACCAGTGCTGTAAAACAATAGTATGAAGAAGCTGGTTTCCTCATCTCTTATTAACTGAATTTATAAACTTTACCCAGTCAAAATATTGATTAATTAACTAAAATCAACAAACTGTCATTATGTCCTGATTAATAAAACTTAGTTTCTTCATTTTCTTTGTCGAATTCATACTTGTCCTAAAGCAACATATTTCTGACAATTTCGTGATTAAATATTATTGTTAAATTGTATTCCTTTATTCATTTAGTCATAGATTGAGTGTTTACTTTGGATTAGTTTTATACGATATATAATAAGACCAATTAATATTTTTTACCGATATTATTGGCTCCTGGCTATGAGAAATGCGAGTTGTTGTTTCCTAATATCCCTTGTATCCCAGTGCACTGTAAATCTGTGACAACAACTCCTTCACGGGTACAGGGACACATAAAACATCGCTGTCGTGTTTCTTAAAGCCTGTGGCAAATTGAAATCTTTATATTTGTAAAAACCTTGCTTTGAAATTTAAACCAATAATGTTAAAAAAATGCAACAAATCACAATGAATTTGTAAGATCATAAAACTTGAGATAGCATGCTCTTGGTATCAATTTTCTAAATAAAACTAGAATATTCTTCTTGTGTATCTGTATTAATGCATCTTAATCTATCTTTGAGTTTTTTTTATTTTAGGAGAGAATTAAAGATTTGGTCAGGCTACAAGGGGTATGTAACTTATATTTACAAGTCCAAAAAGTCTAAGCTGAATTGTGTTTATGACCATTATCAAGGGTCTAACCCTTATTGTGTTTATGACCATTATCAACGGTCTAACCTTTTCAACTCTGAAATGGCCGCATGGCCTATTGATAATCAACGCAAAATATCATATTTTAAGTGTTTAAATTAATACGGTCCAATTTCTCATTTATTTCGCATGAATCCTGAGATTTCTCTACTATGAATCCTGAGATTTCTCAAAGCGCAATATGAATTGGAGACCCAAAAACTGAAAATTCCAAGCACGGATATATTAACGCAAACTAGAAACTGCAAGCTCTTTGCAACAAAATGCTTATGTTTTTGACGCACAAATTGGAAGAGACTCTTTCAGCATGGTTGATATATTTGAGCTGCTTGCAAAAATTCATGGGCCTGTAATGAGCTGTCTTTCTGTCCACGTAGTTTGTTTGCCGCCTCATCCTCAAAGGGAGGTTTTTAATATTATTTCTGTAGCAATATGAACATATGCATCTTAAACACAATGTAAACAAATTCATGGTGTTTCCTTAATACTTATTTGATGCGGAGGAAACAGGAAATGTATTTTAAAATGTTTCAAAATGAAAGCAAATAAAAATAACATAGAGCATTGCAAACGAAGTCTGAAATCATGTACATTTTTACGTCAAACCAATGCAAAATTTACCAAAATGCCCAAAAGGCTGGTCCAGTGCCAAAAGGCTGGTCCAGCGAACAGGACAGGGCTGCAAAATGTTTGGCAACATGTTATGACAGGGCACTGATTTGTTGTTATTGCTGCTTGAAGAATGTAATTCTTCCAAACCATATTGTAAAATGCATAAACAAAAATGTTTTTGTTTATTAGCGACTTGCGTGCTGCAAGGTAGAATACATCGTAAATGGTTGACATGCTACTTTCCTTATATGGTTGACATACATCATACTATCATTACTATCATTACTATCGTAAATGGTTGACATACTACATACTATCTTTTCCTTACATATTTTATAAACAAATTAAGATAAATCAGAAAGGCAGTTAACACTTTTGAATTTTGCACTGTCACTTGTGCACAAATGTTCATGTCTGTGTGTTTTCCATTGCAGGAAAGTTTCAGAGGAACGCTGAAAATATTTGCGGACTTTGAAAAATGTCAAGGAAATTATCTTGCAGATGTTGATGGCAACATTTACCTAGACATCTTTCAACAGATTGCTTCATTGCCTCTGGGTAAGAGCATTTTATTTACTATACAAAGTTGTGGAAAAATATTCCACTAAGAGTCTTTCTGTTTCTCTGCCAATTTTGAATTTTTTTCCATCTTTGAAGTGAAAAATTGGAAAGTGAAACACAACTTTTTGGAGTGGAATACATTGAAAACGAATTTTTTAACCATTTCACATTCTGGTATATAAGTATTGTTTTGTATATGATATTAGATCAGTGTCAAACTTGCCATACATTGCTTGCTTACGATGCTACCGAAGCATTTTTCTACACACCATCTTATAACATTTTTATTTAAATTATTTGTTCAGGATACAATCATGGAGCCATTCTTCAAGCAACTTCAATGCCTTCATTCATGGTAAGTAAGGATTTTGAAGATCTTAATGTCAATGTGAAGAAATATTTTGATTTATATGTAAATTTATCCATTATTTATTAAGTTTAACTTATATTGGTTTAACTTATATCGATAGATTAACTGGGTGGAAATTTTGGCAAAATATTTGACAAGTAGTTTTGCATATATGTGCTTGTTCAGTAATTTCAAAGACCATATGAAAAGAATACCTATTAGAGATTAAAAAGGAAAGCCTAATAAACAATGCTCTTAGAGACTGTAATAAAATAAAATATGAGGAGGGTTGATTATTTATGAAAGGTTTAATCGAAAAACCTCTAGCATGTTATTGCAAATTTGTAAATTCGGGCAAGTTTTTTTTCGAAATATTCAAGCACTACCTCTCCCTATTCTATTCATGGCCCTGACGCCCCGCTCTGGAAATTAACCAATGTTGTTGCTACTGAAGACGCTCGACGATTATTTTTGTTTTATTTTAGTCCTTGGTGATCAATAGATCTGCACTTGGTGTTTCTCCTCCAAAAAATCACATGAAGGACATCGAAGAATCAATCTTGAAGGTAATTTTTTGAACTTATAGCACATTTATATATAAATATACATACTGGTAACCCCAAAAATATTTCGACGTTTGTAAAATCACAAAAATTTGATTTTCTCACGAAATTAAATGTTTCTCTGCTGACGCAAGAAAGATTGAGTTAATTTTAGAAACTGCCGTTATTTTTTTATCTTTGACCACTGAGGACGTAATTTTGATTTGAAAAACTTCATTTTGAGCTACACTCTTCAAACCATTTGTGTTTAGTGTAGCAAATGATATTTTTGCATCGTATTTATATATTATTTCTGAATATGAAATGATGGCAACTTTCAATAATGGGACTTATTGATTTCTTAGAACAACTTATACCATAAATTAAGCCAGGTCGCTTTTAAACCGTCAAAATTACATTGTTTTTAATGTGCTGGTGAAATATGTTACATTGCTGCAATACATTTAGCCATTCTTGCACACGGCAACGTAAAAATGAGCTTGATTGGTAAAACACTCGAATTTTGGTGATTTTTCAAACGTCAGAACTTTTTTGGGGGACATTCGGTGCATGTATAAATTTAGAAAAAAATGAAAGCAAAAATACGACTTTACTTGCTAGACTTAAATTTTAAATGACTTAAAATTAATGAAAATTTAGCACTGTTTCTCACATAATAACCCGTGCTTTCTAAGAAACCGGACTTTAGCCCCAAACATGCTTTTCTCTCCATGCTTCGCCTCACTTTTCCTTGATGGCTGTGTTTTATTTATTGTTGGGTACAACTTAGTTTTTGATTGTTTTACAACTGATCTTTTAGATATTTTCAATGCACTTAAGTAAAGCAAATATTGAAGGATGGAGAACTGGCGATGATGTCTCGTCAAAACAACCTAAGAGCGATTGCTTATGTAGTTATTAAAGTCGAGTCTCATTTTGTAGATCTCTAAATGAATATGACGTAATATATATATATGTTGCACTACAGGTTGCACCACCTGGTTTGAGCCATGCCCAAACAATGGCATGTGGATCATGTGCTCTTGAAAATGCATTCAAAGCAGCGTTCATCAGATACCGAGTAAGCATATTCAACATCTGTTGTGTTTTTTCATGTACCATAATAATTTCAAGAATAACTTCTAAAGTTGGAGTTTTGTTAACACGAAAAGCTGTCATGGTAACATTCTCCAGAGTTTTTTTTACAATGTGGTAAATAGTAACGATGCTACAAAACTCTGATAGTGGTACTGGTTACCATGTCTGCTTTTATAATGAAATTGTCATAGTTTTGTTGTTACAATGTTGTAAACAGTAACGATGCTACAAAACTCTGATCGTGTTACTAGTTGCCATGTCTACTGTTATAGTGACATTGTCATATTTTTGTTGTTACAATGTTGTAAATAGTAACATGGTTGCGGAATTGGGAGATTGCTATCAAATTTTATGATTTTGTAAACAAGCATTGGAAATTTTCAAGGAGTAGAAAAAATTCCTTTTTTGATTGCAGACAATCCAACGTGGAAGTGTAGAACCATCGTTGCTTGAGTTGGATACATGCATGAAACACCAGGTAAGACAACTAGTACCCATGGTCGTTAATACGCGATCTTGGCGAATGACAAATTCTGTTGTTGATGAATGGGACAGCGTTAAGGGGACGAACTGGCATGCACGCGTAAGCAACTTCAGAACAAGCTCATCAAGCGCTAGTGCAGCGAAACTAAAAATGTTTACCAGTCGTGTTCAATGACAACATTTGACAAAATCCTTAATAACTTCGAAATAAATTAGTCCAATTTAAATGTTTCCAAATGAACAAAAAAGCCCGTCTACGTGAATCATTTAGCAACATACCGATACCGATGCCGATACCGAGTACCTATACCGAGTACATTCAGACCGTGTATACATAGCGGTATCTTGTTCAAGGTAATCTTATCATAGCTTAATAAATTGGCAAACGTCGCACCTTTTTGGGACACCCGGTATAAACTGGTTTCTTCGGTTTGTTTAAGCCTCTTTTTGAATAAGTTTTTGAAAGCATCTTCAGTAACATTATGACAATCAACGTTTGGTTCCACAAAAGCCATGTCGACTTTTATTATTTGTTTTTTATATTTTGATATGATAATTTCTTGAGATATTTACTGGTTCAATGTTTTTCCAAGGCGGGTATGGAAATTGAAATATTTTCAAGGAGTACTTCGGGGCCACGGTACTACCATCTTTTGCTACTATTGTCTATGTTTGATGTGGTGCTATAAGGATATGTGCTACGTACACTATTACAGACAGTGGGTGCACCCAGACCGTGTATACTGAAAAGCTACTTGTACGCAGCACTAACGTTTCAAACATTTTATTTCGTTTAGCGTCCTGGCACTCCTGATCTTTGCATTCTCAGTTTTACCTCTGGATTTCACGGAAGAACCATGGGTAAGGTTTTACAAAAATATGTTAGCCCTGCTTATATGATGTTATACACCCAGAAAAAGGCAATAAACCAAGACCGACTACATTAAAAACACATAAATATGCCTCGTCATATTGCCTCCTTTGCGAAAAATTGAAAAATAGCTCGTTTTCGATTTTTCTCGATTTTTATGAGGAGTCTAGCTACGATATGGCGGCGGCACGGCTATTGCGAGATTGTTAGTATTGCAGGTTTTAACTTGTTACCGGTTTTTCTGCTGGCTCTTACGGTTATATTTGTAATTACCTGCATTTGATTTTATAGAAAGTAAATGCCATTTTTGTAATGGAAGATTATTGGTTTTGCGTCATATGCTTGTTTACATTTTGTTAATTATAGGCGCACTGTCCGCTTCGCACAGCAAAGCTCTCCACAAAGTAGACATTCCTGCTTTTGATTGGCCAGTAACGAAATTCCCAAAACTGAAATATCCTCTGGAAGACCATGTGCAAGAAAACAGGGAGGAAGAGGCTTTCTGTCTCGCAGAGGTAATTTATTAAAATAATTACTGTATATTTATATACTTGCTTATCTTTCTAGAAATACTTGTTGACATTTTATGAATATTTGTTTGATTTTCACATACCAGTTTTACTTGCAGACGTTGAAAGCAATTTCAAATTCAATACATCTCCTCTTCAGAAGAGATCAGTTCTTTTATTTTTTCCACATTTTTTATTTAACTGCACCACCTTGCGACGGATAGTAGAATGGCTACATACACTTCAACAATGAGCATGCAGCCAGGCAGGTGCTGCGTGCCTTTAAAAGCTGTTAGGAGCATGGCATTTAGCATAACTTTTGAACCCTTGAATTTCTAGGCTGAAAAAATTATCAAAAGCCGCAATGCATCTGGAAAATGCGTTGCTGGGGTTGTCGTGGAACCCATCCAGGCTGAAGGAGGTTCGTTATATTGGATTTTTCATAAATAAATAGATGATCTTTGTAAGGTTGCATCATAATTTAAAAATGAAAAATAGTTGATCGTTTGAAGTTGCTAATAAAACCATATCCCGGAATAAATAATAAGCTCATTGTAAATGGCTTTCTTGATCACTTTGCAGGAGGGTAAAACATGTCAAAATTGATTTTATATATTGCTAAACAAAGATACTATTCTTAATTTATAAAAGTATGTCGTTCAGGGTTAGTTTATCTATATTTACGTCTTGGCATTTTAATTTTTTTAAAAATATTTTCAACGTGTTATATACCAAGTCTAGGGTATACTGTAAATATAATTTTGAAAGCACATTTTTATTGTTTTTAGTTGATATTTTGAGTACATTTTCTTCTTAATTTTCAGGTGATAACCATGCATCAGCAGAGTTTTTCTGTGAGCTGCACAAGATTTGCAAGAAGGTAACCCTGAATGTGTTTTCTAAAATTACAATATTTTTTATCAGTTCATTTTTTTTAAGTAAAATTAAGATTTATCATGAGATGCGAAACACTGACGTAAAATCGTTGCTAATTGAAAATCATATCGTGATGTGCGAGACTTGAATATTTCGTTTTACAAAATCTATTCTGGTTCATTCTTCTTCAACGAAACAGAAATGAAAAGTAAAGCACTGCGTTTGTTTTGGTTGGCTAAATCTTTTTTTTCCGAAATTGGAATCTGCTGTTTCAGATGAGAAGAGAGAAGCCGAAACAAACCATTACTGCATACTTTATTGGAGTATATTTTAATGCGCTAAATATTTATGATAATTGAAAGTTTGCTTATAGTTTGATCAAATTTTTAAATATATTTCAGTACGACGCAGCTTTGATCGTCGACGAAGTTCAAACAGGAGTTGGTGTATCCGGAAAATTTTGGTTTGTAATTTTTTTCCTTTTTTTATTGATTTACTTTTCAAGCGCAGCTAGACAATACCTGGAATAGCAAAATCGTAGTATAAGCTTTTCATTGCCATGCTCTTTTGCATAAAGGAGGCAAATCCATAATGGTCTGTTTAGTCACTTTTCAAACAATGAAATAAACGCAAAAGTCAAGAAAGGCTAAAGAATAAGTTTTACGGCTGATAAAATGATAAAATAGGCCCTCTTTGAAATTGTCCTAATTTTGCAACTTGGCCGTTTTTGTCATTATAAAACAATAAAAATACTCTAAGTACTCTAATAACAGTTCTTTCGGGTCGTTTTAGTCGTTACCAGTCAAGCATGACCAAAAGATCACGTGCCACAGCATTTTTCTTTTGCGTCAAAATTTGTTTGGTCAATGAGAATGACAACAGGCTTCCGCTCATTAGGGTTGTCAGGGTCTTCCACTCATTGGGGTTGTCAGGGTCGCTCGTTGGCTTCCAATTGCAAAAATTACTGAAGCTTAGATCTTCAAGGTTGCTGAGATAAGGCTTTTTCTAACTCAGCGATCCAGTCATTAGGGTTGTTAGGTCGTTTAGAAAATGTGTTTCCATTGGGTCGTTTCGGTCTTTTAGGTATTTCTCAACGACCCAAACGGCCATGTAGCTAGAATCTAGACTTTAAAAATTGAGGTGAGACCGTTCTATGGCTTATTTTACTTTATTTTTTGTAGGACCCACGAACATTGGGGATTGTCTTCTCCACCAGAAATTGTAACATTTGCAAAGAAAATGTTAATTGGAGGCTATTACTTTAAAGATGATTTCCTTCCCCAGCATGTAAGTCTTCATGACGTCTAGTTTTTGGCATTATTTTTATTAACATGATTGTAATTTTTGTGAACAGGAATATTGAAACCACTGACTGAATAGCAAGGTTTTTCTTGAAACGCATATATATATATATGTCTGATTTGACATTGGTTTTGATGGGGACAAAATATTTTGGCGCAAATTATGCTATAATAATAATAATAATGCGTTGCTTGCGTTTTCCTTGCGAATTCGTCAATAGATATTTTAATTTTTAATGTGTTACTTTTTGGTTGTTGTAAATGTAGCATATTTTATGTTGAATTTAATTACAAAGTAATTTTTAGCGACGTTTTTATTTTCAAAATGAGCAAAATAAACATCTGCTTTGTGCGCTTTGAATAATGTGCTTTGCTTTTGAGAAAAAGCCACTGTTACAATCTGATCGTTCGATCCAAGGATGCTTGCGACGAAGTAGATAATAGAATATAAGAACAGAAACGACGTATGAAAAAAACTGCAAATTCAACAATATGTCTTGACTTGCTACGAGTCTCTCATGCGGTGCTACAAGTCTCTCATGCAGTGCTATCAGTCTCTCGTGCGGTGCTACAACTCTCTCGCGCGGTGCTATAAGCCTCTCGCGCGGTGCTACAAGTCTCTCGCGAGAGATTTGTAGCAAGTCCACATTATATCTGATGCTAATATTTTGTTCTAAAAAAGCCAGTGCTTCTTCGGAGCAAAATCCGGAGTTCATACGCAATGTCTGCAGCACAAGGTCTTTAAAGTTTAGTCTGTAGTTTATTCTATCAGTGAAAAGAGAGTCTGTTGATGTTGTTGGTCTACACTCTCTTTTCTAAGAAACGAAAGTACTAAGTAACCAGTAAGAAACTAGTATTGAGATGTCAAAAAGCTGGGGAAATTTCAGTGCCGAGACTTGAGACTCGGATCGTAATAACCCTCAAGATGTTTCAGGTCTTCAGTTATTGCTGTTAGTTCTGTTTTGGGAGAAACATTTTGCATTCCGACTGAATGATGTAGGCAAATTTTTTCCCCATTGCTAATTAAAATGCTCTTTTGTTTGGAACTTTTAATGAACGTGTTCGTTTTGCTAAGAACTTAAGAAACTCTTTTGAAGCGTTTACTTCTGAAATGTTGGAGAAGCTAAGGAACTTTACATGTTAACGTCTAGTTGTAGTTTCTTAGAAAAAAGAGTGTGCCTACATCTTTTTCCTTCCTGAAGGCTTAAGGAAGACAAGAAAACATAAACCTCTTAAGGAAGAGAGTAACTCACAACATCTTTGCTATCAACACATTTCAATTTTCATCTAATTATTTATAAGGATCTATTATTATGTTTTTTGTTTAATCGTACATATATATATTGTATAGTAGATGTAATGAAAATATACGATAATTTAAATACCATATGGTAATTTAGAAGTACTAAAATACCAGAAAACTATTTAATTTTTTTTTTAATTTGACCAAATATTGACGGATTATCTTCATGTCTGTGGTATCAATATTCTTGTGTATGAATGTTTAAGATCAATGTGAAAAATGGATATTTAAAGTTGTTGTTGTTGTCGTAACATGTTGCTGTTGCTTTAAATCTCATTTATAGAGGCCACTGCCCGCTTGATGCAGCGTCTGCCGTCTCCAGAAACCGCACCAGCCCCACACTGGTATTTATCAACAATCTATCTTCTAACAGAGTGAGACTCTCTCAGAAGTTATAATATATTTTTTATATAATAGCCTAATATATTTTGTTAGGCTATTAGGCAAAACAATGATTTCTTTTCGGTTTTTTGTGGCATTGCACTTGCCGATGGTTAATTTTTGATTGATGCAATCTACTTACTTTACCAGAACTGGGGCTGAACGAAACACTCCAAAATGTTTATTTTTATATCATTCAGTAAATATTTATGTAATTTTTGTTGTCATATATTTCTCCTTTTTTAAGTTTGTAATTGTTTTTTCCAACACGATTTGAGTAAACACCATTCACATTTTCTTGAGTCTTTTATCTTTCTGACTTCTTTTTTTTCTGCTTTTTCTCTGGCAGTAAACTGCAATGCTTTTTGCATTTGTTTTTATTCAAACAACAGCGCTAACTAAGAAACTAACGTATAAGAAACCAAAAGCTGATTTTTGGAAAACGTTAGAAATTATTTTTCAAAATTGATTAAAAGAGTTAAATTAAATACTGGAAATCATTTCATATAATAGAGGAGGGTTGTCATGACTTTTTTTTATAACATTGTCAGCATACAGCAACATAACTCTGTTTAATGTTTAACTTGCCAAAATATTGACAAGCCAGACAGGCTGATTTTCAAAAATTGGTTTCTTATTGCATTAATGATGAGTGAAGCACCCTTTTTGCTGAAGGGAAATTTGATAATTCAATGATAATGATTCTAGGTAGTTTTTCGCATGATCAACATGACTTTCTGTTTATGCATTATGTATTTTGGTAAGTTAGGCATTGGTATTTTAGCAGAAGAAATTTATGATCAAAATCAAACGCCTAGTTTGGAATTTCCATACATTTTTTATGGCTGCTTTTTACATTTTTGATTCTGCTTTTTATCTGTTTGCTCTTATGAAAATATACTCATTGGAGTTTTTCTGCTGCGTAAAGTTGTTTTGTATCTTGTATCAATTCATTAAAGAGTTTAATTTATTAAAGAATTTAAATTTATTGTTAATGCAAAACTAAGCAAATATTAAGTTCTAAATAATAATCAGCTTTTTAGATGGATTCAAAACGTTCACTGTTTAACTGTATTAAACTTGTAAATAAGATTTCTCACTGAACGTGAAGATACATCAATGTAAGCATATACATAACGTTACACTGAAGAATTGACACTTGTAGTTCTTTTTTAGTCTTTCCGAATCTTCAACACGTGGCTTGGTGATCCTGCAAGAATTGTCATGCTCAAGGCCGCCCTAAAGGTGATCGAGGAAGATCAACTTGTTGAAAAGGCGCAAGAAACAGGCCGAACACTCTTGCAACTTTTATTCAGATTACAGGTAATACTCTTAACTCTAGCATTATTTTTAAGTTTATAATCGCCTTATGGCCCTTTGCTAGACAACATAAAATGTCATAGGGTCTACACAGGAATTGTAGATACTAGATCATAGCCAATATAGTCACACACACCATCCCCAGGATTCCAGATATATGACAAATAAGTGTTGGAAATTTCGTTCTTAAAAGTTATTTTGAAATATGTATTTGAAGAATGAGTAATAATTTGTCATACATCTGGAGATAGTGTGTATTTGATTATCTCGACTATGATCTAACACCGACCGGGTAAGATGGGACGATGAGTATGCTGGGGGATAAGATGGGTATGCTGGGGTTAAGATGGGTATGCTGGGGTTAAGATGGGTATGCTTAGGGTAAGATGGGTTTGCTGGGGGGGGGGGGTAACATGAGTAATGTAAGAAGATCTAAAATGGCATTTCGTGGACTGGGTGGTTCTAATAATGGCTGTAGCTAACCTTATTGTAAATCACGCTTTTTGTGGCTATTATTAACATTGTATGCATTGCTCATTTTAAAGTACGTATGGAGTAATTTGATTATTTTTTATTTCAACCCCCCCCCCCCGCCTTTCACGCAAAAGAACAATAGAAATAGCTGACAATAACAATAGATGTACGCTTTTGGTTTACCTCCCTCCCTCTCTCTGAGTGCGTACGTACTTTATGGATGCACCCAAGCCTTCCTATCTTTCCCCATGTTGACCCTATTTTCAGAAGAAATATGCAGTCAACCTTATTGATTTCAGATATTTCAACATAAATTTATCATTTGAATAAATTTACCTTATTACACGAAATTAACGCTACACTTAATTAACGTGATTTTTTATTTTAGTGTAGCGTTAATTAGCGTTAATTTTACGCATGTTAATTAGGCGCAATGTATCATTGTGACTTAAAACATATAAAACACTTTTATAGTACAATTTACCTTGTTTTGTGGGCTCTGAAAATTGCCTTGTTATAAATCATTTTTCAGACTCTAGAATTAAATCGCATTAATTTAATCCCTTTACCGAAAATGATCTGAGCTAATCGCGTTAATTAAAACCACGTTAATTTTATGTACGCTACCCCCTGTAAAATGTAACTTGACAAGTGTTTTGCTGTTTATTATAAATAAATCCGGGCGTGACATGGTTAAAAAGACTGCTAATTTTGCGTTTAACGTAGAACTTTTTTCCTGCAATATTTGAAATTATTCCCTTTTTATTTCTTCATAGAATTCCTACCCAGGATTGGTGTCTAACGCAAGAGGACTGGGAACACTCTGCGCGATCGATTTTCCAAACACCGAAATCAGAAACAAGATTGTTCACCACCTTTGGTCCAGTGGTATGTACAAAAATTCCAACTATTCGTCCCATTTTTTCCTTGCGTTCACCTTCTATCATAACTTGGAAAAATGTATAAATTAATTGAAATTTTTCCCTGTGCAGTAGGAATTTTATTTGCAACGCAATTGAAAATCATTTGAGACTTTCTGAGTGTTGTTGAAGTTAAACAATTTTGACACTTCAGACAGCTCTGTTCGGCCTGCAAGTAAACGCAACAAGATTAAAAAATAGAGTAAGGCTACTTTGGTTTCAGGGGACAATACCGTAAATCCTCGAATAAACCCCTTCCCACCACTCGAATGAGCCCCCATCCTCGAATGGGGAATTCGTATTTCGTTAAGCCTGTTATTTCACATTTTATTTGGTGAATTTACAACGTGTAGTTATCCCAAAGTATTAATATTTATGTAGTTATGCTATAGAAAATAACCCGGCTTTGAATTAGCCCCCACCCAAAAAGGCCTAAAATTAATCCCCCCCCAGGAGGCTAATTCAAGGATTTACGGTATGGCAGTGAGTAAAGAAGCGTCTTGTAAAAATATTTTGTGCTCGCGGTATTTTGTGAAGAATCTCGAGAGAAGCTTGGCTCTGTTATATTTTAAATGGTAGTTTTCATTGAGAAGTAATTGCGAGATTTTATTGAGAAGTAATATCAGGGACCGGTCATTAATAGCGAGGGGGGAAGAAAGAGAATTGGGGGGTCTTGAGATTTTTAGAAACCTGTAAGGAGGTCTGCACAACATTTCAGCATAAAAGATGTGGGTCCTTTAGAAAACCTGTGGCTGACTAGAGGGTCTTCAAATTATTTGTCAGATGTTAGGACGGGTCTTGAAAATTTGCTATGTGAAACAAATTTCTTCTCCACCCCCCTCACCATATTTAATGACGAATCATTTATGTTGAGAAACGTTTGGTTGTGCTTTTGCTGTCTGTAACGTAGGGGTTATATGGTGACTTACTTTCTTTCAAACTGGCCCTAACACTGTGCTTTATTTTGTTTCTCGACAGGTTTAGCTGCGCATGGTTCAGGAGAAATGACTTTGAGGTTCCGTCCTGCTTTAATCTTCACAGAGCGCCATGCCGAGCTTTGCTGCGACATCATAGATGATGTCCTCAACAAATTCAAATCAGATGGAGCTGTAACGTCTCTCGATTAATCAGCAACCAAATATTATTGTACATGCTCCTTAACTGAGCACCTTTTATCTTTCGGACTAAAAATTGTCTTGTTTCAGCTTTAGCCAAGCAAGATGAGAACGGTGCTTAGGTGACTAGTTTAGAGTTTATTGATTTTCATACAGTTTAGTATTCGTATGAGCATATTCGTATGAGCACATTCGTATGAGCATATTCATATGAGCACATAGCAGGTCCGGCTATTTATCATAGATATAATTTGTTATTACGCCTGTCTGCAAGTCAGAAAAATAGTAAATTACATATAAGTAGATCACAGTGGAGATAAGGACACGTGACAAAAGACCATTGTAAATTTCGTTATTTTGAAATAGGCCTATGTATTTTTTTGATGCAACGAGTAGACTATGAAAAACTACAATACGACTTTGACGACATAGATTACAATAAAGATACCACAGGGAGCATTTCATTACATAGCAGCCATGTGGCCTTCACGTTGATTTATACAATTATACCCTTGGAATAGCCGTTGCAAGATAGATAAGGACACGTGACAAAAGACCATTGTAAATTTCATTATAATAACCTTTGTCCTCATCTTTACTATGATCTTGTACCAACCAGATTTTTGTATATTCGTTTTTGTATATTCCGCCATTGAAAATTACATTTTCCTAACGCGTAGGCTAGTAATTGGCATCACTGTATAGCATATATTTGGTAACCAGTAATCATTAGTACATTAACATCGGGCAATCAGATATTCGGTTAAAAAACATTCCGTGTTTTTATTTTAGTCACATCTTGATTCCCTGTTATCAAAATACGGAATGTAGGACAAGTGGGGCGATAGATATGGAAGGAGAATTAAACTAAATTATGAATTAAATTTTACTGTTGGTAAATAAAGCTCGTGATTATATGTAGAAAATCAAGGTTTCAGCTTCAAGTATGGTAGTTTTTAAGTTTGTTTCATCATGGTCGAATGCGGACACTATTTTTTAAATTACTTAAAAAAATGTTTGCTTCTGCTGAGGATGATTTTTATAACCAATGGCATGAGTTTGGTAGACTTTAAAACATGCTGTTGAGAACCTTTCAGTTCTAGAATCTACTCGTTGAAAATTCGTTTAAATATATAGTATTTAACGAGCAAATATATCTAAAGTAAAATTGAGAACATTGACATGCATGTAGTGCAACATCGTAAATATCGATGTAGTGCGACATTGCTTCTGCAAATATGAATCAAAGTCATATTTTGCAGAATTTTCGAGTGAAATTACATTTTGTTTGGAAATGCAGTTGCTCAAAGTATAAATCAAGTATTACTGTAGAATTAATAAATAAAGTATTACCGACGATGAATTAAGTATCAATGTCGTTATTCCTAATAGGGTTTTATTGCTACTAATTTAAAAGTTAATTCCTATATAGTTATATTTCTTCTTCATTTTGTGAATTATTCTTATAGTTTGACTACTAGTCGATGTAGGAGATAAAATTCACACGTCACTTCGTTTGTCATTTTTTGAAGTTGTACTCTGGCTTTCCCCCCGGGTTTCTTTATGTTGTCATTTTTTGAAATACTCTTGACCATTGCCGGGTTTCTGTCTCTTGTCAGGACGTGAGAGTATTCACTGGCGGATACAGCAGAATATGGCGACCGGTTTTATATTGAAAATTAGGGTGCCCGGAAAAATTTTTTAGTGACCACGCCCTTTACTTTGGTTTTTCTTAGCGGTTTTTAAAACCGCTGAAATGGAACCGGTCTGGATCTGCCCCTGGCATTGTGTCGTACGAGAGAAGAAAAACAGTAACTCAAGCGTGTGTTCATAGTTTTTTGCACACCACATTCATCCAGTATAAAAAGCATACGGTAAAAACCAGACCCTAAGACGCCTCAAACCCCTATGACCAAATCCAGAGAAACGTTGGATTGCACCTCCATACCCTAGTTTATACTTTTATTTATGTTACGTTAGCTGTGTTTGTTTTGTAGATTTAGCTTTTGGTTTTCACCATGGCAATTATAATCTGCATAATTATTAAATAATAAAATCACATGCTGGGTAAAAATGGGGGCTCTCCTTCCTGGTAAAAATACAAAAATAAGGGAAAACGAAAATTAAGAAATTGCGCAATTACTTCCCAGGGGAGCCTGATCTCAGGCAAGCTAATAACATAAAAACAATTATTACTCGAAAGTTACTGAAGCAAAGTTGTTAAAACATGGCAAGTACAACAATTGAGCTGTGAAAAAACTTACAATGTTGCCACATCAATGAACTAGTTACCAGACTCCTTTGATAGTTTTAATCTATTTATTTTTGCATCACTTTTCGTAGTAAATATTTTGTTTTTGAATATGTTAATTCAACATCAAGCTTGCTAAGAACTATTTAAAATTATGTTTTAAAAAATGTATCGCACAATTAACTGAATAATGAAATCTTTGGAATTTTCATTTGAGAGGTCTGGTAACTAACATGTTGTCATGGCGACGAAATTCCATGTAAGAAAATGTTAATTGCCGTTCAGTTGTTTTATATGCAAATTTTTATTGACTTTGCTTCAATAGTTTTTGAGTAATCGGTACAAATAATGAAATTTTAGGGCGTTTCACCGCCACTTTTGACCACTAAAATGTCTTCTTCAAACCTTCATATTTCAAAAACTATAGAAGATGAAACCGAGAAAGGCTTGTGACTTCTCATCAGACATTCCTTCCCATTAAGCAATAAAAATTTAAAAAAAATATATCACTGCGGAGGAGAGACCTTAGGAAAATTGCCTTAATGGCTTTGGGCTTTCACGGGTTGCGGGTTTAGACATTTTTTGGTACTCGGGTTGCGGGAATCAGGCTGAAAACGGCCCGGTTTTCGGGTTTTAATTATCTCACGGGTTACGGTTTATACTGTTTTTGCTGCTCGGGTTTCGGTATTTTATTTAAATTCTGCCTGATTCCAGGTTTTTGTGTTTCTGCATTACCAAAAAATTAGCCTAAGTTTTGCTTCATCACGGCAAATGTTTTTATAAATTTTGTTCAGCCCATTTCACGTGTTTTCAATTCCTGCCAAATTCCTGCTTGACATAACATTAAAAGTGAGTGACTGCCCACGTGACTAGGCCACACAACATTCTCTGTGGGGGTCTGTATACATGAAATGTATACTGCGGAAGCATACAGACAACTGACCCCCAATATTATACCAAACAAGAAATTGATCACACAAGGACACAACCCATTTCTTGCAAATTATATTCGACAAAAACCTCTGTATCCCACCGAACTCCTGGTTGACTACATTGGACGTTAAATCAATATATACAAATCTACCACAAAACGAGGGCATCGAATATTGCCTGAGTGCAATTAAACAATATTACACAAACACACCACCCCTACACATAAAAGTATTACATTATTATTACACAGCAAATCATTCCACCCCACAGCCTGTAAAAACAGCATCATATTCAGCCAAGCCCTCAGATACAGACGCGTAATTACAAACAACGAATAACTACAAATGAAACTAAAGGAACTAAAAATAAATCTGACACAGCGACGATACCGAGTCTGTGATATCAATGAACAATTTAATCTATCACAAAACGACCTCCTTCAAAATAACAAACACAACACCAACAGACACCCTAATGAAAACCAGAACCCAGCAGATACCACAGCAACAACAACAAAAAATAATAATACACATCAACCAAAATTTCTCCCCTTTACTATACCCTATGATGGACGTACCGTTCACATAAGGGGCATACTCAACGAACACTGGACACTGGTATCCGAAGATGAAGAACTAAATGACATCTGGACTCGATCCTCAGTTCTAGCGCTAAAAACTCATAAAAACATTGGAAAAAACATTAACCATACCGAAATGCTTCGTGGGTTTTCGACTGATGAGTTCTACAATTCTCACACGTTTTCGCAAACCAATACAATTACAACTGCGCAATGCCGGCATTGATATATATATCCAACCCCCCTCCCCCCCCCTAGCGCACTGTGGGGGGCCGTTGTTCTTGGGCGCCTGGATTCTACTGCGCAGCGTCACTGTTGGGTTGGTGATACATTTCTTATTTTATGCATTATTTCGCACATTTTTATTATTATTTTATTACTTTTCAACAACTAATCATAACTTGATTGTGTATATACTTAATGAGCCAACGTTGCTTTTGTTTGTGATGCGCAAACTTGTAGCATTAAGATGTTTACTCCGATCGTGAAGTGTGCATTTTTTCATCGTGCAGTTGGATCGCTTTATGAAGCGTTTTCTGTGCATAACAAAGGATCGGCATTTACAACGAAATCTTTACAAAAAGCATATGCATTGGCTCAGTTTTGTTCGGACGTTCTCCTTGAAAACGAACAAGAATTAAGATCTGCCGAAAACGTAGCTGGGATTTTGAATGGGCCACAAGGACATGTACCAGCAAAAACTGTAAACTCTGTTTCTTTGTTGAAGGGTGGCATCAAGCAATTGGAAGGAATTCTGGACTATTACAATTATACGTTGTGCAATTTACAAAGTTGCATGACTTTTGATATCGAGAATTGTCACGCAACTGTGCACACCAAGCAAATCAATCTGTTCATGTTTGGGACCAGTCATTTTTAATGCCGGGTACCGGGGCGGAGAAATTTAAAAAAAAAACTCTAAAGTTTTAAACCCCATCATCCCAATCAAAATAAGTTTCACACCCATACATATTGCATTAAAAAAATTTCATACCCCATTTTGAATGTACCATCCAATCAGCGTTTCCGGAATCGGCAATGTAAGTAGCCTGCCTACGGACTTTTCTTAATCACTGCGGAGGAGGGGGAAAGGTTTTTTCCCCCCTCCATTTTCCAGCTACCCTGCCACTGCGAGGTGTCACAAAAGTCCATAATCAAGGTCATCATTATCAGAAATACAATTTTCCTCACTCATTTGCAATCAGGGAAGATATCCAGAGCCGAAAGAATTCCATGTTTAATAAAAACATGGCTATTGTTACATGGAGAGCAATGTTAAACCATTGAAGTTAGATTGGCAACATTGTCTGGAGGTATTGCATTCATTTTGCAGAGATGAAAAGGTGCAGTTTCATTGCAGGTTGCAAAAATAGAAGATCAAAAACGGTTTGAAAGAAGAAAAAGAGAGAACAAAACTAAATCAGTTAAAGAAAAGGCTGTACGCTTTAACAAAATTTCTCGTGCTGCACTAGCAATTGTTTGTGAGGATAGAAGATTTATGGAGAAAAGTTAACAACAATGATTTTAGCTGCAACATAGAAAGAGTGGATATTGATGAAAAGAAACTTATGCTTTTGAGCCCAAAATTTCATTTAAATGGTTTGAGAAATCTTCTAGAAAAAAGTTCATTTGGGGAGAGTGCAAGAGAGTTAGTGGAAGCAGTTTCGAAGGGGACGAAAACTAGAAAAATAGATCATACCAGTAGGAAAGCATGGTATCCGAAGCCAGAAGGAAAGATTCCATTCAACTAGGTTGCAATAATGGAACCTTTACCATCTGTCCGAATGGCCCCAAATGATTGCGAGTTGGGCCTCTTCACATGGTGCAGCTGTCAGACAAAGGACAGTCAGACAAGAAACTACGATGGCAAAGCATGGCACCTTTCCAGAATTTATATATCAGAGGCAATTAACGAGTACAAGAGTGAACATAAACTTTAGAAAAATGGATGAAGAAAAACAACAAGAGACAAGATAGGAAGTGCCAGAAG